>JANCMC010024009.1:3404211-3470008 GCA_024363005.1 Charaxes varanes | reverse complement strand
CTAATAATCTTTCTAATGGATTATTTATTTCCTGAGACAAAAACATAAACACTTGGGTCTAATGTATTGAATCTCTGATTTAACTTATATGAAACTTTAAATGTAGGACTTAAATTCCAAATTCAAATCTATTTATTTCAGACTAGTCTTTCTCGCACTCCCCTTCCAATAAATAATAAATATCGAGACTTAAACAAAACTTGTATATGTGTCAAATTTAAGCAAACTCCAAGAGCACTTTGTCTGTGAAAATAACCTAAATTCAGCCGATAAGACAGCGTATTCCAGCAGCCATTTTGAAACAGGGAACTCTTATCGTGTTTGTAAAATATTGAATTAAATTGAAGGCCGCGCCGATGCATGAGCCAA
Organism: Charaxes varanes; assembly: GCA_024363005.1. Taxonomy (NCBI): domain Eukaryota; kingdom Metazoa; phylum Arthropoda; class Insecta; order Lepidoptera; family Nymphalidae; genus Charaxes; species Charaxes varanes. The sequence continues at coordinate 3,469,639 of JANCMC010024009.1, read as the reverse complement.
ATGCTCTTTTTATTCACACTTAACTTTATCGGCATATTATTTACGACCAATTTTACCCGTATTTCTCCGTTGTTTTCTTCTTTGTTTTATTAATACTACTAAAAGTACTTTATTTGGGGCTTGTATTAATGATTTAATGTTAAATTAAATTAATTCTGATACAAACTTTCAGCTCAACCAAAAGTTTATGTCAAAAGCATTGTTCCCTCTAGGCTGTGCGTACATTGATTTTACACAGATGAAATATATTCGCGAGCACAATTTTTTTTATTTAGTGCAGAAAATATAATTTCACCTGCGTACGAAATCCACAAAAAAAATTAATTCAAAGTAAGTTTAAAGATAATTATTATGCCATTTAAGACCTTACAAGTTACTTACACGGAAAAATATAGAGTTATTGTATATAAATGTTCAATAACCTTGCATTAGTTTTTGTCAATTTAGTGCAATATTTTTTTCTAAAAACTTATAGTCAGTTAAACTATCTATTTGTTTGCACCTTATTATATAAAAACATCTTCAACTTCATATATTTGTTTAGATGTATCGATAAATAATTCAAAATAACCCGGAAAGTATTAGTATGTATTAAAATGTAAAATATATCTTTGGTATGCATAATGTATGAGGGAAATTGAAATGAAGAATACGAGGTATGAAGCGTAAACAGGGGCAGGTCGGCAGCTAAAAATTATTGGTGTCGTAAACCTTAGCGAAGAACTTACTTATGGTTTTGTCTAGGATTTGTTGTTATTACTGCGCTGGAAGTCAAAGTCACAGTCAAACATATTTATGTAGTAAACACTTGTCCGTTTGATATTTCAAAAATTTGAATATATAACAATCTGGTACTTACGTATTAGCGCCAACGCAGCTACAGATATCGTAACTACATCGTGGATAGGTGAAACGGACCAGGGAGATCCTGGGAGACGCCTGGCACCTCGTGGATATTATTTTTAATTTTTTTTTCACACTCATTAGGAGCGTTCGCGTGCAAACAAAAGGATTGCTCTGTATTCGCATATTAGCACTTGTGTGTAAAAAAATATCTACGAGTTGCCAGGCGATACCAGAAGTAAACATATATACATACTAGCTGTGCCCGCGACTTCGGTCGCGTAAAATTGGGTAAATTAGACTCAATTTTAGCGTATATATCGTATATAGCCTTCTTCGATAAATGGGTTATCTATCACGAAAAGAATTTTTCAAATCGGACCAGCAGTTCTCGAGATTAGCGCGTTCAAGCAAACAAACAAACAAACTCTTCAGCTTTATATAAAGCAGTCAAGGCATACATATGTATCCCATATATATAAAACAAAGTCGGGTTTGTTAGAACATTTATAACTCGAGAACGGCTAGATCGATTTTAATAATTTTTGAGGTGTTTGATTTGTATCCATCGCGAATAGTAGAATAACTGTCACAAACACAAAATTGTAACAAAAAAAATTAAAAAAAGATTTTCCCATACAAAAACGTTCCTGAGTTTCATATGTGTCAAACAGTTGACATAAATTTGATGGAGAGAAGAAGGATTAAAGGCAAAACAAAGATCAAGTTGAAGGTAGATATCATCATTGCTTTAAATTCCTGTTCGACAACAAGTATAGTTAGTAATATACAAGTAATATTTTACTGTTATTCGATACATTACCTATCTATATGTTACCTATATATTTCATCATATATAAAAATCTCGTGTCACAATGTGTGTTCGCGAAAAACTCACTGTCGATAAAATTATTGAACCGATTTTGATCAAATTTTATAATCATCTGTAGCAAAGTTCAACTTCAAACGGTAGTAATTACTTTAACTAGAGCCTGGTGGTCGAAATTCGATGAAAAATCTTTAGATTTGCATACTATAACAAATGCTTATTTAAAAATTGGGAGTCCCCCAAGGATCAGCCTAGAAATAAGATGATAAGAATATAAAGTTCCAGAGCCAGAGTGTCAAAAGAAAGTGACAAAAATAGCGGGAATATTAAGCATTCATATTACATACTAGCCGTTTCCCGCAACTTCGGCCGCGTAAAATTAAACTCGCAAGAGCCGTTAGACCTCCTTAATCTGGCCCTTTCGAAAAATGCCTCCTTAGCGGACGTCTACTAACTATAAAGTACCCCTTTCCCAAATCGAATCTTTTTACGTTGGCGGTTTTCGGTACATTTTGACAATTTAAGTCGATTAACGTAACAAATACCGTCAAAATTTTATTACGAATTGACGTATTCATATAAAAAAGATACATAAATGCCACCTGAAATGTTCGTTTTAAATAAATAATGAAATAAATTTTATTTCTTATTAATTTTCGTATAAAATTGTAAGTCAAGTAGTTCCCTACGGTTTTCTAATGAATGCATTTCAAAAAATATTAACCTTTCTTTATAGGTCAGTTTGAGTTCGCAATAAAAACGCTGCACACGCGAAATTTAGAAATACTACGTCCTCATTCGCACAAAAGTTAAAAAGATTTGCGTTAAATTTCGGCGTCGGCGTTTTTTTAGCGTCCACGATATCAGAATATAGGGTTAGAACATTGATTGCTAAAAAAGCGTCGAGTTTTAAAGGCGCCACCGTGTGAACACAAACTTGGAAATTTTCTATTTGGACGGTTTTTTAACGCGCGTTAAAAAAACTCTCGTGCGAGTGTGAGTTAAGAAAGAGGCAAAATATGCTATGGCTACTTCGACTAATTAGTAACCTGTTTAATATAAATTATAACTACGGCAGCTGCTGAAGAATTATAGATAGAATACGGGCAGTTAATCAATATAGAATAAGAACCTCGACACATGTAAAAAAGATACTGGTTAATTTGTAATTAATACCATATCACTGAAGATTTTTATAAAAAAAAAATCAAACAGCTTTCTATCTATATTTCTTTTCTTATCAAATACAATACAACGTATCGCTTTTCCTCTCTTCAACCATTTTTATTATTCTACAATCAAACGTTACTTTGCGAAAATCGATGGCATGCATGAGTCCTGGCAATTAATCAATTTTAGATTTTTATTCTATTTCTTTTTATTGTTAATTACTACATATGCCTAAACGAGCTTCGTTAGTCAGAGCCTCGATAGTTCAATAGTTAAAAGGTTGGATTAAAACACGTAATTAACCCGGTTCCATCCCAAAACCCGTTGAGCTAATGCGGCGTCCACTCACATGAGCTTTTAGCTCCAAATCATTATTATTGTATGGTTACAATCTGAAACGCAGTTGCTACTTTTCAGATTAGCCAAAAATTTAGGTTTGTAGTTCTATATTATATTCGTTAGAGCTGAAAATAACATTTGGTTCAGTCACAGGGTATTCATATACATTTAGAGCAAATAATTAATAACACAAGTAAAATAATATAGGAGGAATTTTTTAGAGATTGAACGAACTGAATTGAATTGAACCCTATTAGTTAGAATTTTCTTATGTGATGTTATTACGTACTGTATACTGCTGCTTCCTAGAATACTTGTAAAAGGGTATCTATAAATTAATTCGGCTTACCAAGCCATATTGGGACACAACAGAAATAATCGATGATTTCTTGGATCGCCGTCATCAAAATCAATGTGGATTACTATTATATTATTTACACTTCCTAGATTATGCCTTTAGTAGCTAAATTCAAAGAAAATGAAAATATTTTGGTAGAAATAATTAATTTTTATATTTAATTACTAATATAGAACATCACATATACTACCTTTGTTGAGTCAAGAGTTATTGTACGAAACAGGTGGTGCATAAATCTGATTTGCAATAAAACCGAACGTATATTAATGAGATATCGACGTTACACGCACACAAACAGAAACTTCAATTTTATTATAATATTATAAATATTTTATTTACTTAAAAAAATATACACATAAGCACACGAGCCGTAAAACCACTAATTGTTTTGTGTCGGCCTAATATCTTAGAGGATAGATAAACGTATAACCTGATTATAATTTTAAAGTTTTGTATACCATCTTCTTGAAGATTTGCAGCCATCTTCAAGAAGATGGTCAACAAAATCGAACCCCTTTTCATCTTCCTCTTTGTCGCACTAATATAGATCAACATGTACCTATTTATTTTACCTGCTCTGTTATAAATAGTAATCGTGATTACATTATCGACATATTTTCTAGTTCTTTGACATCATTTAAATCACAAATAAAATGTATCTTTAGCAAGTAGTGTGTAATAGGTATTAATTTTCACACGCTCTTTCAGTCCCTCACATAGCTCGTCACTGCAAGGAATACTTTAGCTATGTCTAATATTTTCGTTTCTCATTACGAAAGTATACTATAATATACCAATGACTAATCGTGACAATAACGTTCTGAAAGTGAGATAAGAGCCGTATCTACCGAATATTTTTCCGTCTTTCAACCACTCAAAAATTTCATCTTTCAATAAAACCCTGTAGTTTTATGATTCTTCATGTATTTATCAAGTTCCTTATCACTGCAGTTTTTTTTTATTTTTGTTACAAATACGTTAAGCCGCGACGATAGGTCAGGATTTGAACCTTACGAATTAACGCCAAGCCTTTAACCACGGCTTTAATTTATTCCGAAATGAAAATTTTACGTTTTAATATAGGAGCTATAATTTAAATCGTGTGCAAACGAGGAATAAGTAATGATTAATAGGGGTTGTTCCGGGAAAGTTTGGGATCCTCTGGCCTGTGCGCGTCTGATTAAGGTTCTTAAACAATTATGTACCTCTAGAAGAAGTAATTAAACCTAGATGCCCATTGTTACTTCAGCACATCAGTAAGTGTCTACTAAATCGTATAAAACAAATATTTATTTTTTGCTTTTTAGCTCCTCGCCTTTTTGTTTTTTGAAGGCGGTTTTCTTTTTATTTAAAAATAATTTATTATTCATGTTCTCTAAGACTTACAATCAGGGTATATATATGTTATGTTCCTTTATCTTTACTATTACATATAAAAAAAATATATAAAGTGTGAATTCCGCCTTATAGTACGCCCTTATACTATAAGGCCTAAATCACATTTTATTCAAATTTTAAAAGCGTTCCCTTTGAACCCAAAAAATAGGGCAAGCTAAATAAAGCCGTCATAATAAAAGTTAAAAATCTATGTGGTCCAAAAGCATCTAGAACCAATATTAAAATTTTGCTACGAAAACAATAATATTTAAAGCTAATTTTTGAAAGCAAACCAAACAGTGTAGTGTATTGGGCGGGCAGTGTACACTGCGCCGAGAGAGTTTGTATTTTTACTAAAAACAAGACGCCCTTAACTTCTGTTTTTAGAAGCGCGCCTGAACAAACGAACATGAGCCTTTGTTTGACAACCTAATGAGCCATAACGTTAAAACCACGATCATACACTGCTTATAAATACAATGAATCTGGCGATAAAAGAAAAATACTAATCGAATGAGTTTGTTGGGAGCTCTTCTAATTGTTGATTTTAAGGCGAATTTATTATCACCAGAATATTACAATTTTTTTTATTTGAAATTAAAAAAAAAATACTAAATATTATAAACTATAAATAAACTTGCAAGAGTTTATTTAAAAACCAACGCGAATAAAGATATTTTGTCTTTGGAATGAGTATTATACATACTAAGACATGATATATATGTTTACATAAAAGTATTTCATAAATGGATATTTTTTTTAAATTTTTTTACTAACTTATAGACACTACACACGTTTCGATAAATTGTTGAGAAAAAACTGTACGATACTTGTGTATAAAAAATCGTTATCGATTAAACCACCACTTGCTTATCCACAAGCAGAGGTAAAAGAACATTTTATTTTTATTTTAACGCTTTTTTCTGATTCTAACAATTTATTTGATGATTACATATCAACATGAGCGCATTTTCAAGCGCGCTCCACCGTAGACCGCATCTACACTTTATCAAGTGTGACTGCAGTCAAGCGCTTACCTATCTCCAATAAAAAAAAAATGATACTTTTCTTGCACTACATTTATCTAACACAACACAACTGAGTTAGCCCTCATATACATAGGACGCGGGGCGTCGCGCGTCGCGTGTGGCGGCGCGGCCCGCACCAAATTCAAACATATGACGTTGTATGTGTGCGTTTACGGAGAAGCGATTATGTTTCCATAGAGTTTACACGCCGCGAAAAGCCACGCTGCACACGAAAACCTGCGCAAATGATGCCTAACCCAGTTGTGTTATTTTAGGTGTAATGTAAGAAATATTATCACAGTAAACGAGGCCTTACAATTAAACCTCGAGATGTAGTCAAACTACATATTAAAATGATATTCAAACACCGATAATTAGAGAATGCCGTTAACCATATCAACATTAGGGTTAATTAATGATGTAGTTTTATTGATGGTAACGCATTCGCCCGTGTTGTAACTAAAGTATGATTAATTACACCCACTGTCTATACAATGTATCTAAAAACGTACAAGTTTGACTTTAATTGCGTTATAATTATTAAGAATTTTTGGGCGTCTTTCGAGTGACACGTGTAATTTTTTTTATATAATTAACACGATGTTTTATATAATTAATGTTTGATTCATCAACTAGCTAACTTGCCGCAACGTTGTTCGGAATAGTGTTAAAAATGGCGGATGTATAAAACTTAACTATATTAAAAGGTATTTATTCTTCTGTAGAAAAGGCTATTATATAAATAATGTATAATTTAGAATATTCAAATGTTTACTACTCAATAACACAAAAGTGGCTGAATGGATTTGACTGAAAAGAGGACGGTTGATAAGAGCCGCCTTTGCCCATCACACGCTCAAAAAAAAAAAAAAATATATATATATATATATATATGTTTAAAAATATTCTTATATTTATATGTATATATTTTTTTGTTTTCACTTTCGTCTCACTACATTACTTATTACGTAAATTATAGAACACAAAAAAATTATATCTTACACTGGTGATTAAATATATTCTGAAACCGGTTTTTTGTCCGTGTCTGATGGACGAAAAATGACTCTTCTCAACCCTTTGTCATGCAGATAGGTCATAATCTAATTTACAATATAGAATACTATATTCGCGTTAAATGAGTTTAGTTCGAATTCAGACCTTCAATACAAAGTCGCGGGTGGACGTTAGGTAACTCTATTTTGAACTTTGCAAGTCATTTCTCATCACACTTACAAACGACCCAAAAGCGCGTAGTTACTGAAAACTTCACTTGAAATAAATAAAGTTTATTACTTACTTTTTACCACTCTCCAGAAAATGATCGTACTCAACGGACATTTTGCAACAGAGGTGTTTTCGCTGGTGCGACGCCGAGCATTTCGTGTTTACCATGTGACCGTCTGGCGAAAATAAAAACCAATTTTAAACTTTGACACAACGCATTAAAGCTCATAATTGCAAGAGGGGTAACAGCAAAGGGATGTTTTGTACCGATGAGCTCAATTGCTACACTGAAATGAGATTTGAAATTTTCAAAACTTTGACGGCACCGCACATTCAGATATGGCGAAATGTGAAATTATTTTTGTATTTTATCCCGTGTGAGAAACTTTTGAAAATAATATCGTAACAGCTACGTGTTTATATATTATATCACAAATATATTGTTTAGCATGGATAAAATTTCCTAACTAAATCATCTCTCTAAATTATTTTTTTAAATATTTTAATTAAAAAATGTAATAGAATATATTATTATAGAATAATGAATCTTGTCATCTGACAAGATTCCTCAGTTGTATTTAATAAGTATTGATATAGATTGTTTCTAACAATCTATAAAACCGAGGAGTTTGTATGGCTGGTCAGATTTCATAATTCCTTCAGTGTTAGATAGACCATTTATCAGGGAAGGCCATAGGCTAAATATCGTCACGCTAAAATTGAATCTAAGTTTTTTACCTAACTTTATGGGAAATCGCGGGCACTGCTAGTCACATATAATATTAAATTCAAAAATTGTATTAGGACAGCATTTCTTAATTTGATAAAAAAAACAATAAATTTAATAATTCAACAATATGGGTTTGAAAAAAAACACATGCTACTGTAGATCTAAAACATTAGTCATAAATACAATTTACTATATTTAAAAAAACGTTCATATAGATACTTACTTGTTTGGGCTTGCTGCTGTTTATTTTCTGTGTCCGTGAAGAACCATATCTGAAACAAATAAACAAATTATTTAAAAGATGCATAATTCAATTTTTGGAGGTCTGTTGAAACAATAAAACAATTTGAGCATATTTCAAACGATATGAAAACCAGCCGGGATTACATCGTGTCGGACAAGGTGGCGAGCTTTTAAATCACAGCGGTCTGACATTTCGGCGCGCTCTGAAATGTTATAAATCCACTTCACGCCGGCGATAGTTAACGTGATATTGTTAAAAAAATATGCCTATTCTATATACTAGCATAAAGTTGAGCTTTAGGGGGGCTCGCATAGTTTATTATATATTATTTTTTCATTACCTTATAGACAGATAACACCTCTAGATATGAAGTAAAATTACTATGTTGAAGCATAAATTTATACGCGTGATACATTCTCAGTAAAGTGTATTACAAAACTGCTCAGGTTGTGGGATAGTGTTAGCGCCGTTAGCGGTCGCTTCGCTCGCCCTAATTAATACGGGATGTGAACACATCTAGTACCATTTTTCGAAAATGTATGAAATTTGGTACAATAATAGTTTTTGTAGAGGATGTTGTGTGAATATTAATATTTTTATAAAATATGCATTATTAATAGAATAAATTATTAAAGTAAAATTTCACGCGCACAAATACAAAACGATTTACACATACACGTATAGATATTAAGTCTAAACCCTTGATTGTGATGACATTTAATTTGTAATTTAATTTAAATTTAATTTGTAATCCTTTTTAATTAATTATTTTTTTGTAATATGTGTGGGCCCCAGATGCCTGTAAATAAAGATTCAAAAGGCGCGTAAAACAGTGGGACCCGATTAAGCCGCTGAGTGATATTTGTCGTGAGGTTGCAGAGATCGTGGGGGCCCCATCTGTTCGCTCTCAAATTACAGCAATAAAGATCAAATCGGTCGCCACCCGACGTCCTGCACGGAAGGAGCACTGGCAACACAGCGACCCGACGTTAGCTAACCGCGCCTACTCTACTCGCTCTAACCGCAATAACATGTAAGACTGCGTTCACACGCGTGGTGCGTTGTCTCTAGGTCGCTATCGGATCGGTTTTTCCCGATCCGATTTAATCGCACTAGTATTTCAATACGCGCGTTCGCGCGGTTTAATAGTGCGACTAAACCGGGGGTCGCGAAAAATCCGATCCGATAGCGACCTTGACACGACGCGTGTGAACGCAGCGTAAATTCCTGCGCGGAACTGTTCCATCCCAACTTTAGTCGGGATTCTGTCAATAAATACCTGTGTGCTATGTCCGCGTAATCGCCGATCCCCGCGCATATTCGCTCGTCACTGCCGCAATTAAATATATGATTTTGAATCGGAATTGTGCCACTCAGCATTAAACGGGACTGTCACAGGAATTTCCAATGCGTGGGTAGCAGCATCTAATCCCTCTGTGCGATTAACGTGAACGCCCAATCTATTGCCTCATCACTCTTATCGCCAAAAGATGTTAACTCCTGCGAGACGTACTGCTCATAAAAGTGCTACAATGATTTTAAGAAGGATGTTTAAGGGATTTCCAATGGATGGGTAACATTATCGTGCCGACAAGATAGAATCGCACGTAACCTCCTCAAAACTCACTATAGCGAACCGCGCCCATCTACTTGCTCAGCCCACGCTTTACACGATAAAAATAAATTAACCGCGCTAATTCCCGTCCGGAATAGTGCCACTCTGCTCCATTTTTAACTTTTATATCATTATCCGTTCCTTTACGGACTTCCTGAGCATCCAATCGTGTTCAAATAAGATCTAAACTGCGATCAGTAAAAAGTTACTAAGATTTGTCGTGTGTAGGCTACTAAAGAAAGCTACCTGATATATCAACACTTCTTTACACTGCACCATATAGAAAAAGAAAGAAAGCTCTACGAGTATGTTAAGTGAATACATATTTTTAATAGTAAAAAACGATCAAATGTTTTGTAACACTCAATAAATTGTATGGAACGGACATTATCGTAAAGTCCTCGCATAGACAAAATTGTTTACAATGATCTAAAGAAAGACTTCCATTGGATTTAATAGTCCTTTCTCATATAATAAAATAACGAAGGATTGTGGCGGGGTCTCGACTTATAAAAAACACGATCGATGTTCAAACGACATAATGGGGATGTCAGTGTTTTACAAAATAAGTAATTTTTAGACCCAATTATAAAATTTGCCTCACACTTATTGATCGAAAACGATAATAGGCAGGTAGAACGTTCAGTCTAAAACTGCACACCCCTCCACTAAACTTGCAACGCTTGCTTGTGTGTGTGTGCAGTAGGGTGACCTTTATTTTTTTAATTAAAACTATTCCTTGAGTTCAATAAAATTAATTACCGTGTATTGATTGTTTATATACATACATGAAATCTCGTAGAATTTAATGTATATAAAAAATGAAAAATGGAAATTACACACCTAGAATCGGACTCGGACTCCCTAGCCGTCAAATGAATGGTGCAACATTACTATGAATTGTAATTTATGTCATGTTTGGCGAAAACTGTAAAAAAAATTATAAGAAAACCTAGATTACATTCAAGAATCGTAAAAATAATTTTAAAATATATACGTAATTTCATATTTCCCATTATGGTGCCTATAGTAGGGACACCCTATTGTGCAGCGATTTTATTCTAAATTCAAACCACGAGCTCGTCTACACACATTTTGCGTGTAGAGGTTGCATTGGGAGGGGCGTGCAGTTTTAGAATGGACGAGCTATAAAATTGTAATCGTACTATTATTATTTATCAAAGAAAATCTATGTGGATATTCTTGTGATAGTGCATTTATCATTGAGCGAAGTATGTCTGGGTGTCATTCTACTACTTTCCTGCGATTATACTTTGTAGAAAAATCTTTTATAACGCTAAGGATTTCATAAGGAATTTTAATTTATTTCTTACATTGACCTTACTATCAGATATATATAAGTATCGACTGTCATCCGACGACACTTGATTAAATGATCGAATTCGATTATCGATATAAAACAACTTTCTTTTATATTTTAATTATGTTTTATTTTAAATCAACTGAACCATGAAGACTACATAAAGGAGTAACATCTCTATATTATAAATATATTAAACATATCCGTCGAGTTACGTAAATAAGTAGGCGCCACATCAGTATCATGATAAAATGTTAAAGGGTTTTAATTGATAAATTCATTGCTACCTTCATAACATGCCGCGCCGTTCTAGAAGGTCTCAAAATTCATCTAGTATTGCTACACTCATACCATTCCCTTTGTCTATACCAGCGCCATTCTGGACGGTTTTTGAACTACTACCTAAGCTATAAGATTGGTGACTTTTCAACTTTTTTCCCCATAAGAGATGTTACTCCTTATTGTATTCTCCATAAACTGAACAAAGACTCGTGCATCGCTTTATACGTGAAGGAATATGATCTATATGTGCTTACATATACATTTATGTTCAACTGTGAGAAGTACTATTTTTCTTGGTTTAAGCATTATTGTACGTGATTATTGCATAAACGTATTTTTTTTTTGACTTGGTGTGTACAAAATATTTTGTCTTTATTATGATTTTTTTTTCTCGATTTTACATGTGACGTTAAATGCATTAATAAAAATGGCACATGATTTCTTTAGTTCTTTTAGTAGTAATATAAAATGCTGAATACTCATAATTTATCGATACAAATAATGATTATGTAAGGAAAGCAATTTGGTCACCGCAGTACGGTCATCGTATAATAGCCGCTACACAGGTTTCGATAAATCATTGCGAAAACCTGTACAGTTTTTCGCAATGATTTATCGAAACGTGTATAGCGGCTATAAAACTGTATATACTTAGTATATATCTGCCTCATATAACATCATCTAATATATTTAGTATGAATATATAAGTACAATAATGAAACGTCGTATATCTTTCATTCGTGTTTATATAAGATAGTTGTTTAGGTCCACTCGATTGGTAACCGACTTTGTCACATCTTGATAAGCGTTAGGAACAGTATTACGAATAATAATTAATAAAAAGTATTTTTATAGCTGTACTGTTTAATCAATAAGTATAATACAGTATATTTTTACTATAGTAGTGTTTAAGAATCAGCTATTGATTAGTTTCTTTAAAATGAATATCGATAATCGAATTAGACCCGTCGGCCCAATTCGGCTACAAGCGTGGCGCTGCCTCTAATATGAAAGACAGAAGTAGAGGAAAGGGATGGAGATAAAGGATATAGAGGTAGATGGGAGGAGAGAAAGGATGCGGATACCACTGTCACGGACGGTATAGGGGGTGTGACAATAGCAGTTTGGGCACTCCGGGTTCGCGGACCAGTTATCGGACAGATAAAGAAAGATACACCCCTAGGGAGTATGTCATGAGATATTGTCGAAAAACTGCTTTTACTTGCTATTTTCCAATATGGCGGCATGAGCGTTAGAATTTCGAGGCCGCAAATCAAAGTCAGGACAATCACAACAAAATCTATAAAATACCAAAGTTTCAAAACTCCCCGATACTTTCCAGGTAAAACTATCAAATGACTGGACTAATTATAATTGAAGAAAAAGTTATGGCAATCGAATAGAAAGATATAAGAGGAAGAAGAAACCGAACGTTTTCAAACCAAAGAATGGTTTTCGAACCCATGAGTTATTGTTTCATCCGCTTTATTCACAAGTATGAATGCTTAGCTGAAAAGTAAAAAGGTATACACAGTATTATTTTTTATTAAGAAAAATTCAACCCATTTTGTTTGTCTCTTTGGTAGGCATTCGGCAATGAGCCAGGGACACGCGATTTCGGTATTGTCTCGGGCTTACTATCGCAGCGGAGACGTGAGCTATCTGCGCACGGCACAACGAGCGTTACACTTGTTGGACGTACCGAGCCAAGCGGGCGGCGTGAAGGCGCTGTGGATGGACAAATATGTTTGGTAAGGACCTCCTTAGTGTTATATGCAATGGGGGATTGTGCTTACCAATAAACCTAAATAAAAAATCATAAAACTGTCTTCCAGGTACGAAGAATATCCGACAAAACCTCCGCTTTTCGTATTGAACGGCTTCATTTACACGCTGCTGGGTCTGTACGACCTCCACGTGACCGAAGGTGAGAACTCCATATCACTAGCAAAGAAGATGTTCGACGATGGCATGTTGTCTCTCAAAACGTTGCTCCCACTCTTCGACACCGGTAGTGGGAGTTTCTACGACCTGCGGCACTTCACTTTGGGCGTGAGTCCGAACATTGCGAGATGGGACTACCACGCCACCCACGTAAATCAATTATACCTGCTTGCTGGCTTGGATCCTGATCCGATTTTGATAAACACGGCGAAAAGATGGGAAGGATACATGCAGGGAAAACGAGCCGCCCACAATTGAGAACTACAAATCCCTTGGATTGTTTATTAAACATGTTCGAACATGTTCGGACAAGCTGTGACGATATATCACTGTTCAAGGATTGTGATCACGTTTCAATTTTGGCATCCTCTCAACTTCAAAGTGTCTGATTTGATACAATGCAATCATTCCTCAAAGCTATCGTGATGCCAGTTAAAGTATTACGCTTGTTTGAAAGGAAAAGAAGATTAACGACAATATGACATTTGATTTTTTTGTTAAAGTATAGTGATACTCGTATAAGCCAATGTATCAAACTTGCTATATGTATATATTGTGTTTTCCCCTTTTCGGTAGGTGATATAAACATATCTAAATATTATTTATATTTATTTTAAATATTTCGTTTGATCAAACATGTTTTAGTTTACTCAGACCCTAGCATAGCTATGGATCATCGTTTCAACAATTTTTATACCTTTTTATACTACGGTCTAGTTGTTCAGATGTTACGCGATCCCAAGTAAAAAAATAGTAGGATTCATTTATTGTACGTACGTGTGGGCTTGTAGTTTAAGACATATGCGATGGGTTATCGACCAAACCATTTTTGACTGCGAGTATGAACGTGAAACGTTCGCAAATCGTTGTAAGTTCTTGCTGTATTAATTGCAATTAAAAGCAAAATATAGGCTATAATATTGCTTTGTACAGAATCGATCTGATTCGATAGACGGAGTGAAGCTGTTGAGTTAAACTCATGTAAATACTAATATTTAAATAAATAAATTATATACAGTTTTCCATTATTCTATGTATACTTATGAATTTGGTAAATATAAAATAAAAACACAAAGACTAAGTAAAATGTGCACGGAATTTAAACATTTCAAATATGCTTGTATTGTACACAAATAGTTTTTAAAATGTGTCCTAAAATAGGTATTAATAGAGATGTTCTATAGAATACTTCTTAATGACAGGTATATGTTATAACCTATAGACTACGCAGCGGCTGTCATTTTTATATCGTGTTGATAAAAATTGATAGTACTATGTATATACGACCATTCGAATCTTAATTAATCCACTAAATCTTAAGACTGACTTTTAAAGTTATAAATTTTACCATTCGAAAGTATACAAGTGAAGTTGTTTCAACATTCACTTACCTTAAAGTTATCCATTGCTAACTAATTTCTTCATCCGCTTGTTTTAATATTTTATCATTTAAAATATTTTACAGTTCAATATATAAAAAAAGGTCTTGTTTTTTCTATCTATTTTTACAAATCTTTTAAGGATTTTAGTAAATTAGGGCTATATAAAAAAAAATCAAACGTAATTGTTATCTACCTTTAGGTAGTGATATTTATTTTGAGCATTTATTTTATGTTCGCCTTGAACATGCCATTGACGTATATATTTTTATAGCATGACCACTAGAAGCACATCAGCAAAAAAATAACAGGAATTTGAAATGCTTTCCCCCAAAAAACGATGTTATACTTTATTTTTTATTCATTTAAATTAGGCCCATAAAGCCATAAAAGTCTTGCCCCAACAATTTGCCATTAGGTAAATTCTTTTAAATATATGCAATACATATGTATAATAATATAAGGTTCGTATATTAGTTATAAAAAATAATTTATTGCAGTCATAAAAGTTAAACTTGTACATAAGGCGCATTATATTAATTTAGTAATAACCATATCACTGTAAATATTTAATTAGGACACAATAAAAAAGTAAATAAGAAACTTTCAAATGATAAAATGCATACGGATCATATTTTATAAAATTAAATTTCATTTTTTGGTTTTGGAATACGCATATTCATATTACATCTCGTTAAAAATCTTTAAAACTATTGATTTCATTAAAAAAAAATTGAACTATCAAATACTACGCTGAATAGGAAATCGTGGTTTGAATTCTTATTTTTAGAAAAGCAATGTTGAAATATAAATTGGTAAAAAATATCTAATTAGTGCTGTCTATATCCAGAGTAAGACTGTAATCAGTAACATTAAATACAATGTTAAAAATTTACAAAGACTGTATAAATGCATTGGAGTTGATTCCTTAGTATCCTATAGGATGTACTGTCATCTTGCCACATTGCTTTATGCAAATGATATACACTTGCGTGCAGCTAAAACGACTCAAGACGATACAAGACGTTGAACGAGAAAGTTGGACCGTATTTGTTTTAAAAATTTGTCAATAATTTGCAAATTGCTGTATTATGAGAATATTAATCAGGTCTTCGAATAAAACAGTTTTATGAAAATAGGAAAAGCCGTTTTCCGTTCCGACACGCCATGAGTGGATTCAGTTGCACGGAAGTACAGATATGTACTTATTTACTTTAAGAATATCTATTAATTTATATACAAATTATTTCTGTTAAATGTTTTTCATGTACATTCAATGTTTTTCTGCTTTATGTTTGAAAATGAACTCTTGACTGCTGATTGATTATACATGAATGTACATTAATGTATTTATGTGAAATTATCTACACGTCTCTTTATTATATATTAAAAGAGATTTTTAAAGTATTTTTAGGCATTAATATTTCTTTGTAAAACGTATAATGTGTTCAGTCTAAAAATGCACGTCCCTCCACTTGCAACGCAACGCTTGCTTGCGTGTGTGCAGTAGGGTGTCCCTTATTTCTAGTATATTTAACGCATTCCTTCTTAAAACTTTCGTAATGACCAAATGAAATAAATAGAAAAAATAACAGCGTGTTTTATAAATGACCAATCCGTGCTGATTTGCGATTGAAAGTTGCTTAAAAAATGGCACGGGTACTAGCCCGACGATGTATAACTTTGCGTTTCATTTGTCATTATATACGTGATTTTTAAAATTATCACTTTTATTGTTTACTAAAATAATTATGTAGGTGGAATTCCGGAGTGACAAACAAAATAACCTAATCGGACTGATTATGCATCAAATAAATGGTACTAAAGTACCATTTCTTTATGTCATGTTTGGCGAAAACTGTAAAAAATATTAAAAAAAAAACCTATATTACATTCAAGAATCGTTACAATAGTTGTAAAATATAGGTGACTTAATGTTTCTCATGCTGGTGCCTATAAGAGACACCCTACTATGCAGCAATTTTATTTTAAATTCAAACTCGAAACGCCAATGATATCTACGAGATAGCGTCTACACACTATTTTGCATCTAGAGGTTTGGAAGGGCATGCATTTTTAGACTGTACGTACTGTACTTGTATTTATCGGTTGTGATGACAAGCACAAATTATTATTATGCCTATAGACTGTACAGACTATAAAACCTAAGTTCTCGTTATCAAAAGTTTTATAAATAGAGCTCGGCGATGATAATTCAATCACGTGAACGCAAGTTTAAGATTTTAAGCCACATAATCTAGTCTTTTGCTATTTCCACCATAAGTCAGAGATTTCTACCAGATCTCAGAGTCGAGAATCTACTTTTATTCGTCTGAATTTAAAACGTAAATGAAACATGCTATTATGTAATTTCCGGAAGAACCTTTTTAATCCTTAAAATTTAAATACTTAGAATAAAATGGAATTTATATATTTAATGAATACCACAATAACGTGGACAGAGCAGTTGGCTATTTTATTGAATAAGATTTATTTAATGTAAATATCTATGTATTCTGAGACGTGGTCCTTCACTCTTGGCCTTGGCGTAAATTTAAAGTCGCGCGACGAGGTATGGAGAAAGCAATGCTCGGGGTTTCGCTGCGGGATAAGATTCGTAATGAAGAGTCGAACTAAAGTCACCGACATTGCTCTGAAAATAAGCAATGGGCAATGGGCAGGACATATGGCCCGAAGATCCGACGACCCCTGGGGTTTGAAGGTCAGTCAGTGGCGATCACGCTTGGGGAAAAGAAAGCCAGGACGGCCTCCTACCCGGTGGGCTGTTGATTTGGTGCGGGTCGCAGGAAGCCGTTGGATACAAACGGCGCAACACCGCCATTCGTGGAAATTGATGGAGGAGGCCTACGTTCAGCAGTGGACGCACCCAGGCTGAAATGACGATGATGATGAAATTTAATACATAGTATTGTATGTATTCAATTTAATCATTAACTACTATCTAGATCTGAGCTTTTGAAAAGGCAGTAATAAATTTGAACTATTTTGTTTTTACCTCTATATATACGAAAAAAAGTATTCCCATACATTATTATCGAAAAAATTCATTGAGAGTGGAATCTTATACTAATACATAAATCTGAAAAGTTTGTTTGCTTGAACGCGCCAATCTCAGGAACTACTGGTCGGATTAGGAAAACTCTTTCAGTGTTAGATAGCTCATCTATCGAGGAAGACAATATATCAACATGCTAAAAAATTAAACAATTAGGGAGTTAATAAACTGCTTTATCCTCGCTTATATACTGTGATATACATACGCAAATATTCTATATATTAATATAATTACTGCTTAATCTGAAATGTGGACGTAATTAAAGCATGCCCTTGTCTCAACGTTAGAGATGAAAGAATATTTTATAGTCTAGAGCAGGGGTCGCCAACCTTTTGGCAAGCAAGGGCCACATCTTTAGAAAATTAGATGCAGTCGGGCCACCCTTACAAAATAATTATTTGGAAATGCATAGGTGTCTAAATATCTATTAATGTAGGCAGACATTGTAAGCGGTATTTAAAATGTTAAATTTTCGTACAATAAGATAAAAGTATAAGGTCTTGTAATATAATTAACTAACTTTTATTTATTTAACAGTTTATAAATGGCAATTCATTTACAAAACACTGCGGGCCGCAATAAGGGTCGTGGGCCACGCGTTGCCAACCACTTTCCTAGAGAAACGAAATGGACGACTATAATGTTCCTCCTGGCATATAATTATTAATAGAGAATCTTATCAGAGTTCCGTCAATGGAGTTAAGGATGTAGGGAAGAAGTCAGCAAAGCTGAAGTGGGAATGGGCTGGGAAACGAAATCAATTCGGAACGGTCGCCAAGTAAAGAGAGGCTTTAATAAAAGTCGCCGGGTCCCCTTGCCGGCTCTCTATAAACTTTTCGAATGTACTTGTATGGGGAATGTGATATAAACGGCCATATCTTTTGATTGTGTAGACATAAAGTTTTGATTTCTTCACAGCTTTAAGGGACCGCTGACTTTAGTATTTCGTATTAATTTCAACTTTATAGCTCTACGCGTTCCTGAGAAAAAGGGTCTTCACAGACGGACAACGAAGTAATCCTCTAAAAGCTCATTTTATTCCTTTGGAGGCACGGAACTCTAAATACGTTTTTAAGCTTACTCCAAAGCAACAATGTGTTTATGTAAGACTGCCAATTGTCGATAATACTCGATAAAAACTAGTGTCAATCACCAGTAATCTGCAGATCTGATAACTTCGACAAGCCGCAAAATAGAGAAATCCTCCTTTCATAAGATCCTTCATGGCCCGGTAGCTCTTTCAGAGGTTTTCAGTGCGGCGTACAAGTTCTGCTTTTTGTATTAGCGGGAATAATTCAGTAACCCAATATTCAGGCAGGACAACGTCTGCTAGTAGTACATAAAATTTTATCAATCGAATCGTTCGCGTAGAATTTAGCGATTTTCTATAATTTTGGTTTTTTATTCCAATATAAGAAAATTTATTGTTACGTTTCAGACGACTAAATTTTGTTTATTTGCTAAACTTTCCGCATCGACACGAACATATGTACATTTTATTAAATGTAACTATCCTTGAAATAAATAAATATATAGGACTACGTGACACACGGAAGTCTGCTCTTATGATAGACAACTTAATGCCTGTGTTATAGATAACAGACGCCTGTTATACACAGTATTTTTATACATACATATAGATAGTACACCAAAACTTGAAGTTAACGCCGTGTCTTGATGTTAACAAAATCGTATAGAGGCCTCGATTTTGTGTTTTGAAACGCTGCGATCGTGTTTCCTGCTCGGACAAAAGACGAACTGAATACCTTTTTTGCTTAGTGTTTAGTAATAAATGTTCTGTAATCTAATCTATGTATGGACACAATTTACATATTTGTTCGTTTTAAACTGATTTAGAACCATTGGATTTAAAAAAACAGTCTATAACTCTCTTTTATTCTCAACTTCAGACTCCAAATTTGATTTGGATTTCGACTTCATACGTGCAGAGAAAACTTTTGGTAAAATTTTACGAAAATTGCGCGGACGGAGAAGTATGAAATTTGTGCGCAAATGCTAATATTATTGTAAAATAAACACTATAAATATATTAAATTATTAAAATAAAAGCAGACCCACACCATTGCCAAACTAGCTGTACCTCGCTACTTCGGCCGGGACCACATAAAAAAGAGATACCCTAAAAGTATAGTAAGTAAAGTCAAGTCTGATAAATAAATATTGATAGCTAGTTTTATAGAACTTTGTAGACTTCAAGGTTTAAAATGTACAAACACTGAGCTATGTCTGACTCCGGTTTTAAAAAAGCGCTGCTGTGTGAACATAAACATGGGAATCCATATGATCTAATTTTTTAACGCACGTTAAAAAGCTCTTGTGCGAATGAGTGCTTATTAAAGCAAATATGCATATAGCCAAAGCTATATAAAATAACAATGTTTTTTTCTATTACATGTAATAGTACTTTTCATACTTTACTAATATATTATGTTATACATATGTTATTAAAACCGTCTACTTCTATTTATTAATAGAAATGAAAAACAACCTTGTTGGCAGTGTGTTTACATAATATGCAGGTTAATGAAACGAAGCCATGCAGGTCTGTGTTGTAGGGACTCGAAATTTTCCATGTTGTTAGGACGTAAGGTATAAAAAGTCATTAGGAAAATTATTTTGAGCAAAATCGAACAAAAATTTTTGAAGTTTTTTAAGAAATACCTTTATCGCGTATCATATACGGTATTATATTATAAAAGAGCGCGTCTTCTTGACACACCTTTGTATAATAGGGCCTTGATCACGTTTTTTAGAATTATTTAAATAAAATATTCGATTAGCTTTATCCAATTGCAAACTAAAATCTGGCCGAGGTTAGCCGGAAATCTAATACAAATCCGATTTAAAGATTATTAAGTTATAAATGCGACGCGATATGTCACTAATAAGTCAGGGTTTAATTATTCATCTGACGAATTTCATTCTATCTCAGTGCTCGATGAGCTTTTGAGATGTAATAATTATATTACTGTTCGAAAAACAAAGATTTTCTTTAACACGACGGAAAATGTCGACATAAAATTTTATGCAGTAGTCCAAAATGGATAGTTTGTTAGAAGTATCAAGAATTTTGCAGCTCGATAGCTGACGTGGGGACCAAATTTTTATAGAGACATAATTCAATTGCTTTATTTATTAAATATTAACTTGGTACTTAATAATTGGTAGAGTTAAAAAATTACATTTTGCCCCCAAACGGTAGCATCATCAGAGGCCCGAGCAGGAACATTTCGAACCGTCCGAAGTCGACGAGTGGAATTTGGCCCAGAGTGGTCCCTTTTCAGTGTCAACGTGGGTTGCATTAGCATTGATAAAAGGTTTAACACGATAAAGACTTGCCTCCCGTGGGGCTAGCATGAACCTTTTCATTCTAAATACAGTCGACTTCGCGTGGTTCGAAATGTTCGTGCTAGGGCCTGAGGAAATCTGGAAAGATTGTTTGTAAAGTGCAATTAAGGTACAACATGTTCGGTGCGATGTTCGGTGCGGTGTTCGTTGCGAGGCTCGACGCGACGAGGGGGCATCAAAGCGAGCGGTGAACATCCCGATACGCGTGTAACCACGCGACCTTCTATAGTACGACACAATTAATTTAGTACTAAATTAAGACGAGGCAAATAATTACCTGCATAAGATCAAATCTACTTTCCTTTAAACTACATCGCTGTCTATTTTTTTAATTTTCTGGCTAAATAAGAAGTATCCAAGCTTCGCAATAATATGATGCTTTTTTTCTGTCGATTTTTATTTTAGGCCAGTAGTTTTTATGATCCAATGCATTCATTTTATATTAAACTTAATGGGAGACATTACACCTCTATGGTAAATTTATATGAAAAAAAAAAACAGTGCAGTAATGTAATTAGAAAATTCCTTAGTTGTGGGTTATAAGCAGAAATACGTACTTTGCGATCGCTTATTTTATTTCTGTATTATTTATAGTAGTATAGTTATCGTATAGTGTAATGCTCAAAAAATAAACGATTTCATTTCATATTTTCACGAATAGTAAAAAAAGTACGTAGCATCATAACAAATTGAACTTTATTTTCATATTAAATAATAGGCGCTATAAAAATTAATACGTTTCACTTTCTCCATTAAACGGACAGATGGCGTCAAGAGCGGTTATTAATATAAAGCGAGTTTCACACTTTCTAACGCAAATAATATCAAAACGAAATTTTTGATAGCACGCGATTGGTCGCGCCTTCGCTGAACTGGAACAACGTGAGAACAATTAATTTCAGCTGTGACTGATTTTTAAAACGTAACTAACTGACCAAAGTCACGGACGGTATTTTAGTATATTGAATGCGGTCTATATTATACGTACAGGAATCTAGATTGTTGAATTGCTTAGAGTACAGCGGTCGTTATTATATATTAATTAAATATAAACGTCAATTTTTTTCTATTCCTGTTCAACGTGTTATCCTCTAAGTAATATTTATTATATGTTCTTGCTTTTTAAATTAGTATCCCTCGCTCGCTCGGGACTCAAAATCTGCACTCGCAGCAAAAAACAATTTTGCTCACTTGTTGCTAAAATAATTATTGTAGTGTCGATACGAAGCCGTTCTATATAAGCATGTCTTAAGACCCTCTTATTTTGAACTGAATAACCAAACAGTGAAATATTGATACCGTTTGGGGCAGTCTGAAAAGGCTACAAAAAAAACACAAAGTAAGAAATCAGCGACTTTATTTTTTTAATCTCATCATTAATAAATAAAAGTTTCCATACAAAAATTACACCTAATCTCACTCGTAAGGAGTTTGATTTATTTGTCTATTTATTATGCCTTAACGTTATAATACTTTTAACTACGATGTTAAAAAACATGTAAAAAAATAAACGGTTAACATTCGCCTAATTGAGGGGTGAGAGAAAAGTTAAAAACAAGATTGATTCTTTAAAAAATATCACTAAAAATATCTAATACATATTTTCAAACTTAATTACACAGAATGTTTTTTGACTAACGGCTAATATTACTATAGACTAAAATGTACATCTATTTTAAAATACAAAAAACGTTCCGAAAACGACGACAAACGTGGGAGCACCTCAATTCATTTATTTGTTCGGATTAATCGTATAGAATCAAAGGACGCCCTAAACTTAACAACTAAGTACAAAAATATAATTCGAAAATAATTTTAAACCTATCTTAAAGCTGGCGCGTAATATCTTGTGATGTAAAGTTGGACGTGACAACTTTTTTGTCATATTCAAAACAAAATATTTGTTTGTGTGTTTTGTTACATACTTCTTATTACATAAAGCTGAGAATAATAAACTAACCACTTACATTAAATTTTGAAATATGGAGGGTAAAAAAGTTAATTGGTAATTTGCACTATAAGAAGTACTAACGAGATAAACATACTTAGAACATCTAAGATAAAAATGTCGCACGACACTAGTGTCGATGATACCGCGACGTGCGACAGTTTTGTCTCAGTTGAAAAAAAAAATTATAACAATTCAGCGCCTCGATAGCTCAATGGTAGAAGGTCATGTACTAATATTAAAACTCCGACCCACAAGAGCTATCGTAGCACATATCTTCCTAATTTAGAATAATAAAAAATCGAAAGATAGACATATGAAGGACATTCCTGTATTTTAAACATAAAAGTTCAAGTCATTTCCATGGTGTTAGAATGGTCAAAAACCTATTCTTTCGCTTTTCAGAGCTAAGTCTCACTTAGGCGAATGAAATATGAGAATATAAAGATGGACTCATCAAAGTAAACATCCGAGGTAAAAGGACAGACCGATTGTAGACAAAACATCTACTAATTTGACTTTTAATAAAGGCTTTTTACTAAGGCCTAAAGATTTTTATAAGGAAGACTATGTCCGAAGACGTTGAATGCAATTCCTGATGACATACAAAATCAATGTTATAAAGTTCTTTAGATATTAAATCTCTTTCCAAATAAGCATGTAAAGAAAATGTACATATCGAGACATAAGTGTTGCAAGGCACTGCTGTTTTGCGACACTTCCGACTCAGTTAGGTCGCTAGTGTTCATGATTTTTTCTAGAAAATAATATTAGACAGATCTATGAAAAAAATTAAATACAATCTACTGTACAGTCCAAGGTGGTGCACCTTTTGTCTTAAATCTACGCACTTACATTAATCACTGTACAATTCTTTTATTTGATATGTGTCGTAGCTTAGAGTCAGCCAATGAAAGTGACGAATAACCTACTTCTCTATAGACTCTTACCGATAGTTAGCTAACTCTTAGCTGCACTTACCCGAATAGGTTTCAAAACCAGAATCATGTTTTTTATTCACATTTTTAACATCCTCATACAAGTTTAAGGCGCAGTTTTAAAAGCGTTAAGTAGCTTTTCGACGTGAGTTCTTACATTAAAAATAAACAATAATTTTATTTAAGTATATACATACTCATGTTAAAATCTCATAAAAATTTAGATCAAAAATTCGATACATATAAAAAGTTTAATTTACCTAGTAATTACCTAAGGGGTGACGCCTTCTACATTTTGATCACCGTATAAACTAATTTTTATACAGAAAAGCTTATGTTTTTAAATGAAATAAATCATTAATAATTTGTAGTGTAACGACTACATAATAGGTATTTTTTCATGTATTTCCCTTTTTATTAATGATTTATATACTATATAACGACGTATGAACGAATTTTATTGATATCGATATGATTTTTTCTACATTAAATTTTCATCTTTTCTGCAAGTATAAAACAGTAAGACAGAAGTGTCGCAAGACACGACACTTGTTTTTTATAAAGGGACGAGGCGAATTTCTTATCATTCCACGATTTTTATCCTATTTGAAGTATTTGTTAATAATTTCGAATCGATATATTTAGATTCTATATTCTAATAAAAATACATTTTCATTGACTGACGGTAATTATAATATACCTTAGGCATGTTAAAATTATAATGTAACATTTTCCCAATCAGAATTTTTTTAAAACGCTCCAATACCAAATCCACGAATATTTAAAATGATAGAAATGTCTATATGATTTAAAATTAATTATTAAAAAGTGATGTTAAAAATGATTAATTGTTTTGAAATACACAAATAATACTGACATTTTAAATCAATATTAATGACACTTCAATGAGAGTTCTTCAATCAGGTATTTATTCAATCTTTCATATAATTTTTTAAGATTTTTCAATTGCAATGCGGGACCAACAATACTTCGGGGGTAAAAGGTATGGTAGATATATGTTTTTGCTCTGATCGAGGCAAAGATTTTTCTGCAAGAGAAAGAAAAACAGACAGCCGGACGGACAAAAAGGTAAATAATGTTTGTTTTTGTTTTTAGTACAAGAATGCAGTGCGAAATATTTAAAATATATAATATGGTCTTAAGTATCACAGTCAAACGCTTCAATTTTGTTTATACTTTATCTGTCAATGATTGTGGATTAGTTTTGGAAAGTTTTCCAGGCTCGCTTAGGCATTTTACATTGGGTACAGCCAACATTGCTAAACGGCATAATACACTAAAACGTGTAAGCCGCGCCTGTACGGTGTTATTTGCGTATTCTTATTCTAGAGAGAACAAAAAACAATTCAAGAAAATATGGAAATACAGAATTTTATATGAAGATACAGCATATTGTACGAACAAACGATATGACGAATTTGCATTTATTGAACACTACGTACATCGACGCTCTGGTTTCGGTAGGGGCTGTTTTCTGTAACAAAGATTAATAATACATCAATAAAGAATAATAGCACTTACACAGATGTAACAAAATATATCCACAAAGATAATAATTTATTTGTACTTGTAAAAACATTCAATAAATTAAGGATAAGTAGGATATAAAATTAGTAATAATAAAAAGTAATTTATCAAAAACAATAATTTATAACATATAAAATATGTCACTACTTTTTATGTAAAAGTGTGAGAACTTTACACATTACACACACTTTTACATAAAATTTCATATTTTAAATTATACAGGTGTAAAAGTCATCGTACCGGAAACTTTGCGACAGAGGAACATTTTATAAAATCACTAAAAGTCATTCATCTTGGAAATAAGAGGTTACAGATATTGCCATCCTCATCTCATTCTTGAGCGCGCAATGTATCGTGAACATTGGGAAGCAATGAAGTTTATTACTGGCAAATTAAAATACACTTGTAAGAAAAACGCACGATATGAATATCAATCAGTAGTCGTACGGACGGTCGTTTGAATATTTATTGCGAAAATTTTCAAATTCGCGGAACCACCGCCATGGAAATGGTGGCCGTTACAATTTTTTCAATCACATCTACAACTTTTTTAGTCTCCCCAGCCCTGGATCGCTTAGGGCGTTAGCTCAGTATATGTAACGCGATCCTTGTTTGACTTAAATCTTGCGTCCATGACACCTTAAATAATAGTCAATAGTAACTCACAATAAACTGTAAGTATTTTATTATCTAATGTATGAAACACTTAAATAAATGATATTCTATTACGAAGAAAATTTTAGGTTTATTGACGGAGATTTACAAAAATAAAACACATTGGATGTCGTTGGTTAGTTACTGTTTAATTATATTTAGCATTAGCATTAAGAGATAGAGATAGAGATAGAGATAGAGATAGAGATAGAGATAGAGATAGAGATAGAGATATTTGTGGTAACAGTGGTCTTGTTGAATTTTGATTAAATTAGGTTTGGTGCAATTATAGGGGTTGAAAGTTTTCATGAAAGACGAAGAAAACAATGCGAGCGAATTCGTAGGTTGAGGCTAGCCTTATTTATTTCTGAGTATAGTTTACTTTGTAATTCTATATTAATTTTTATTTTACTTGCGCAGCGAGAGAAGCTAAGCGTAAGGTTCATTTGAGAAAAAAAAATATATAGTAAAATTGTCAACTCAGCTCTCGGTAAATGTACGCGCATTATCCACTTTCATGCTTAGCGTCATAATTCTTTACTTTATTTAGGGTAAGAATATATTTTCGGCGGCATTAATTTACTAGCTTAACGTGAAAAGGTGGCCCTCAAGGGATTTTCGTTGGCTGCGTTCACACACCTTCATCTATATGCACTACAATAGTGCCAAATTTCATAGTCCTCCGTCAGCGCAACTTTCGTAAAATGGTACCTAAAGATTTGGCTTCACGTATTAATAGTTAAATTATTTGTATCATTAAATATTTTTTCAATTTTACCTTTCTTTCTATTCTTTTAAACCCTCTCTGAAATAAGAAAACAAAACAAACGGAATTTATATCCGTCCAGCCGTTTTCAGTTTCAGCGATTGATTTTTAATATGTATAATAAATACAAACATACCGAACACATATATTTGTTTCTGGTATTCAACCGCCATTCGCGTATTCTTTCGGGGCACAAAGAATTTAACTTCTTTATTGAATGAATGGTGATTTATTTTTATTTTTGCTATTTCGACTAGAGAATGAATGAACGCCATAAATTTGTTCCGAATCGGAAATTAATTCGGACGCCGCGCTGTCATGAGATGGAATAATTGTAAATTAACCATATTCTTAAGTAAGTGACTGTATTGTCTTATTAAGAATAAAATATCTTTAAGCCTTAAACACAAAGTACTCGTCAAGACAAATCAAACGAGCCCAAACTCAATGAGGTTATATCGTTTTATAACGGAGTTACTATGGCCACCTTTCAGCTCAATCATCACAGCACTTCCAAGTCATCATAGTATTGCATTGTCATCTGATATACATACGTGTGTAAATTTCAGCTCAATCGGTTATAAATATCTGCTACAAAGTTCATTTGTAAGATTCCACCCGAACAAACATATATACGTTGCAAGTTAAATAAAAGAATTTAATATGCAAGTCTATAGATTTGAGGCTGAGTGTCGATTAGCGCGTGATCTCTTATATAAATAAATATCTGTCTTTTCAGTGTCACCGAACAAGATTTCCATCGTGGATGTAAAAGTACCATAAAATAGTAAGAAGAGTTAACAAAGGCACGTGCATAACTTTATGTACACTCCCTCTAAGAAGTGATGCTTCTATATTAGTTAGTAACCAGCTATCAGCAACCAAAGGTATATAGCGTCAACGAAAATTAGTGTATTCGAGCGTGATTGATTAGACGATAACGCGAGCACCCCGTCGCCATCAAATAACAAGAAAAGTTAACAAAGGCACGTGCATAACTTTATGTACACTCTCTCTAAGAAGTGATGCTTCTGAATTAGTTAGTAACTAGCTATCAGCAACCGAAGGTATATAGCGTCAACGAAAATTAGTGTATTCGAGCGTGATTGAATAGACGATAACGCGAGCACCCCGTCGCCATCAAATAACAAGAAAAGTTAACAAAGGCACGTGCATAACTTTATGTACACTCCCTCTAAGAAGTGATGCTTCTGAATTAGTTACCAACCGGCTTGTGTGCGTGAGGTTTTATTCTAATAATTTAATATATTTATAATGCACATTTTATAAAAATATTAGCATTCGCTAACGATTCTCTATATAATCTGTAATTGTGCCAAATTTCATACTCCTCCGTCCGCGCAATTTTCGTAAAATGGTACCTTAAATTTTCGCTTCACGTATTAATATATAGATATATAAGTAATTGTCACCTAAAACGAAGTATCATAAACAGTCGGACGTAGAAGATAAAAGACTCCTCTAAGAAGAGATTTTTAAAGCGGGAAACAGCTAGTTGATTATTAACAATTTATGTGAACTTAAGCTTAAAATCTTTAAAAAAATCCATAATTTTGAGCATTGACTAGCAATACACATGGCGCACTGATTAATATAAGACCTTCTCCGATGGGAACCTCAATGATGGTACAATGGGCGTGCGGGGAAAATATATGGATGCTGTCATCCACTCACTTTTAACCCAACGAAACTTTCGAAAAATTTGTAATATAGTTGAAATTTTCTGTACTCTATATGGGGATGTCAATGGGCGTCAGTAGGCTCTTGGCTGCCTGCTGCCTGATCGTTTGCCCTTTGTAACATAAAAAAAGTTCTAGTTTAAATCAATACGAGTTAGGGACATTAAAGAATGGAGCATAATTATGTGTTTAAGGCCGGCAACGCGTTTACCAACTTTCGGGTAGTCGTTATTCTTAATAAGGCTTCGTCTTAATATAACGCTAATCCGCGATGCGAACGAACTTAGTGCGGTCAAACATATTGAAGCCTACGGGCGGGTTTAGACCAAAATAACATAGATCTAGACCTATAAATAAATAAATATATCAAATTAAGTTCTTTAGTATGCATTGTAATAAGATACTTTTCACTATAACCGTAGAGTTTATTTTCCTTTAATTCGCAATTTATTAAAAATAATATTTACGAATCCCTCGATGTAAAGAACCCAAGCCGCACCGGTCAACCGCACTTACTAATTAACTAAATACGTGTTAAATCTCGTAATAACCTGCGGTTACCGCAGCCCTTCATCTCTGTCTTATTCTCGCATGCACGTTTCATATATTTCCATCTCTTTTCAATTTTGTTCTTAGTCACCTCATTGTTAATATAGGATATTACATTCATGATACCTTTTTTTTTAATAAGTTGTCTCTTTATTATACTAAATATGATAACATAACGATGTATCATG
Organism: Charaxes varanes; assembly: GCA_024363005.1. Taxonomy (NCBI): domain Eukaryota; kingdom Metazoa; phylum Arthropoda; class Insecta; order Lepidoptera; family Nymphalidae; genus Charaxes; species Charaxes varanes. The sequence continues at coordinate 3,440,220 of JANCMC010024009.1, read as the reverse complement.
ACTTAGTTATTCAGAAGCTTAGAATGTAAGCGTTAACGGGTTCGATTTCCGGCTAAGTTATTGAAAATTGCTTTATAAATAATAATAATAAATATATAGCACTATATGACACACGGACGTCTGTTCCTAAGGTAGACAACTTAATGCCTGTGTTATAGGTAACAGGGTAGTTGCCACTAAAATAGAAATTTAAATATAACATAAATCAAGTGGAATTACTTAAAATGTTACAGATTCTTTGATAATTTGATTAATATAAATCAGCTAAATTAAAAACATAAATAACGTATGACCGAACGACAATTAAAGCGCATGACGTCACTTCTTGCCAAATAAATTGTTGCTGCTAACGTACACTCTCTCACTATTCACATTTATTTACGGCTGTTTGTTTGGCAAGACGTTACGTAAAAAAGACGTCACGATAGTCAAGTTCAGAGCGTTTTGGCGCTATTTAAATGGATTTATAAAAACGCAAAATTAACCGGGTAAAAGTTTGTATTTCGCTAAAATATTTCATTTTTAAGTGTAGTCGACTGCGAGGTGTTAAATTGAGTACTCTTTGATGCAGTCAATGGTTTTTATTTGTATAAATATAGATAATAATAGGTGTTTGTGTGGCTGGTTTAATATTTTCGTGATTACTTGCAATCGGGATAAAAGGTGAGTGACTGTTTCTTAACAAAGTAATATTTTTATATTTTAACTGTTATATAATTTTTTGTATTTTTCACAATATTATAAGATATTAAAAAATTTACCAACATGGCTCATGGCAACTTCCAGGATCATAATTTGCTTGCATCTTTGTGAGTTAAGAACCATTCACAGAATGCGGACTTCATATTATACTTGCTCAAGTCCATCCGAATAATAAATAGCCAATTTAGTTTTTCTTTTTTTAATTTTTAACAGATTTCAAAAAAGGAAGAGGTTCTTAATTCAAAGGTTTTTTAAGTTGTTTTTTATGTTTGTAACTTTTGATTGGGTGAAACGATCTTGTTGATTCGTTTTATTTGAAAGTTTGTGCTTCCTAGTTGGTCCCATATTAATTTAGTCCAGTTTTGACAAAGGCCAGCCGCCTGTTATACACAAATATTTTTTTTAGAAATATATAATTACATACATATGGATAATACACCCAGACACGAGGTGGGAATCGAACCCACGGCCCCCGGATCAGAAGGCAGGGTCACTGTGCCAGCTGGCCAGCCATAAAAAATGTTGATTTATATTCGGTATACATTGCTCTGAAAAATATATTCCAAGAGCTATATCAAAACAACTGAAATGAAAAGCGAAGAGTTAGAAAATTTATAAGAAAAATAGGTGACTAAATACTATCGGCAATCGTTCACACACTACGGTGATTGTTTATAATGTCAGATACAGACATAGCTCAAAGAGTTTGTACATTTTTGTCCTTGAAGTTACACTAAACCCCGGCCACACTACATGATCATTCAAATGAAGCTATGTCTAGCTCCGGCATAAAAGCAACGTTTATTTTTTATAAAAACTAAATAGGTACAAGGGTAAATAAGAATATTCTCTTCTCTCAAATATCAAGTCGTGAGGAAAAATGGCATTTGTGTCACAATTCGTGGATTTCTACATGACGAAGGACGGGGACGCCCCATCAATCTCTGACAACCCTTTGAGTATTTATTATTTACTCGGTGACCGAAAATTCTACCTGTCCCGGATCTTTCCTTCGAGGGGTACCCTACTTTGTCTACAATTAAAATTTACTGTTACAGAGAATAATAGAGAAGGCCACGCGTGGTTAAATAAGCCACTAAGTAATCTATAAATGATTTTAAATCGCATCGATTTTTTTTGCCGCCTCAAGATTCTAATCTGATGCTCATAATCTGTACAGTTAAATCTTTACAAAAAAACAGTGGAGTTAAATCGTTGCGAAGTAACTAAGCAGTTTAATTGATACGCACGTATTGATGAAACTGCTCAGTTTAGTATTCCCTAAGCTCTCACAGTTTGGTATTAATTTCCTAGTGATATGCTTAAAAATGAAGCCAAAATAAATCTTAAAATTTCAGGACAGTTAATAGAAAATTGCCCGCCCAGATATTTTGATTTCAAAGTTTAACTGAAACATATACATACTTCTTCTTAAAGGTTATTCGTAAAGTTTTGGATTGACTTTACGAATAACCTTTGTAGAGTCTATCTCCTGATGATGCTTCGGTGTCTAAGCGAAACGTGCGTTGAGGCACATCGGAAAGTCAGTGTAGTACTGTGCTTTGGTGGCGGATTCGGTGGTGCAGCTTTCGGGTTGCAGCATTGCATCGATTTTCTCTCGCATTCATTCGCGGCTTAAAGCAAAGTAGTTTAGTTTTTCATGCATGTCATGGATTTCCGCAAACTAACGCCTGATTCTATCAGTTATAAATTCATTTTATACATCTAGATGAAATAATTATTATTATCTGACTATTATGGCAGTGGCTAAATTTCTACTTAATTAGTATGTTTATTCTGGTAATTCTCTGCTAATAAAGAGACGGTGAAGATAGTGCTTATAATTACTGGACTGTGTATAAGAGTTTGTACATAACAATAAGTATTGGTAACTAGAGGACCAGGCAGACGTTGTCCTGCACGAATGCTGGGTTACTTTCTTACTGGATGCTACATCTTATGCTACTATAATATTATACCCGTCCCGTTTCCGTTAACTTAACAATACTTTAATATGGCGATCAAGTATTCTCACATTTTCTAATTTTTCGCGCAAATGTCTCAATTATTTGTTTTATAAGAACCTTGTTCTGAGAATAACAAACACAACAAAGAAAGAATTAGCGAAATCGGTCCAGCCGTTAACGCATGATGCCGTAACCAAGGCAAAAAGACATTCATTTATATAGATTATATTATTGTCTCATATCTCCAAAAAACAGTTACTATTTGTTCGTTTATTTATGCTTTGTTAACCATGCTTACAATCCAAAACCATCGATTTCATTGTTTATGCATACATGAAGAAACAATAGTTAATACAGTAGAGTTACTTAATATACCAGGCGACTCCAGGCTCCTACACTTAGTTTAACAATGTCTCGGTATGTACGTAGACATTCTAGGAACATATTTAAACTTCTAACCCCAACAATCATGTCACTATAGTGATCTAGCACTAAATTGAACCTTAAGTCGCAAGTCATTAGACATATAATCAAAAGTCTGGCTTCCATCCAGCGTTTTAAAATGCTCCAATATTTCCGCGGTGCTGCCATGCATTATGCGGCGGTTTTATGAAGTGCGTTTAAAAGCGTGTTTTATGCGTGCTCTGACGAACGTGTCTGTATGAAGTGCGAGTGATTCTACACAGTGTATTATGACAGCTTTCCATTTTATAACACCCCTTAATTGCAAGGAATAATTAGAATCCTTGTGTGTCTGGATACATACGTAGACAATGAAAGTGTTGTTTGAGATTCGCGTAGGGTCTTCTAATATAAAAAAGTGTATAGAACAGATATAGATATTTCGTTTCTTTGTATTTTTTAAAAAGTCAACGTGCATTTTACGTGGTAAACAAGAATTTTTTTTTATTCCAAGGGGCAAACGATCAGACAGCAGGCAGTTAAAAGCTTACCGACCCCCAAGGACATCTGCACTACTAGAAGGCTAGCAGATGCCGGCCTTTAGTGCCCAGTTTAGGTCACTGGGAAATCTCACAAACCGAAGGAAACGCGACAACAATACCATCACTAGACGTGACAACATTGCCGCCACTTCACGTCGATCTTATGTTACCGGACGCGCCGGCCCAATTCGGCTGCAGACCAAAAGGACTGCAAGCTAGGCGCTACCTCTAATTAGAAATACAGGAGTAAGGTAAAGGGATGGAACAAAAGGATATAAAGGTAGATGGGGAGAAGGGAAAGGATGCGGATACTACTGTCACGGATGGTAGAGGTTGAGTTACAATAGGAGCTAGGGTGCTCCGGGGTCGTGTACGCGTAGTGAATCTGACCAGCTATCGACATATAAAAAGGAAGATCCAACCCATGGACCAAAAAATCAAGGTAGTAAATCTTTGCATTATTAACATCTAAAATTGATACTATACCTTCGTCTGGTATACTGTTTTTTTCCAAAGCAAAGACACCAGTTGTCTGATTTTAGATAATTCAATTTAAGTGGTTACGAAACCAAAGTATACTTCGTTAATTTACCCAGACACGGTATATTTAGTGGTCAAAAATCTTCGTTGACTCGTACAGATTAAAATTGATGAGATTGATATGCAATTTATAAAGGGGTATAATAAAATGGAATGCGTATTTTATTACGTCTTTTTATTAGCATAACTATTGTAATGGTCTCTTAATATCCAAATAGCTATTACGTTCTCCTACAGCGTATCACACTTGCCAAAATTTGTCCAGTATAATAGGCAGTGCCAATTTTTCTACCAAAATAGGTCACCTATTTCTGAGCATAGTCTAGTCTCGTTTTATGGTAACATTTTCAATGCATTTATATTGTGTAGTGTCCGAAACTTCAATTTATTTCGTGCCCGCAACTTGTTTAAAATATTATTTACGACTAGATGTTGTACATGCGACGTAGTCCGCGATCTTCACAATTTAGGTTTTTGCGTGGTACTTTGTTTGCTAAAATAAGTCTTTTGATATTAATTATAAATGTGGCTATCGCCCAGTTAAGAGCACGCCAAAATCAATACCCATTGGTGTGACAACTGTTGGTTATAATTATAATTAAAATTATAAAAGAGGTTGTATTGACTTCTTCAATATGTAATCTGTGTTAAATGTCTATTACAACCATAATAAGCATAACTTTAGGCGAATATTATTGGACTAACCGCCTATTCACAAAATATTTACTGTTATATTTACAACAGTTATTGTACTAATTTATATTCACAGCAGATTTCAAGGATAGAAGAAGTACGGACCTTCACTTCAGTATAAATAACTTTCTAGAAACAGCTGATTACTACAGAGAAAAAAGGTACCGGATTTCTCGGGTGCTAAGCATCTCAAGCGTTTTTATAAAGATCTATAAAATGACCCTTTATAAATATTCTTTAATATTAAATAATTAAAGTATATATATTTGCATTGGTTTTTGGCAAATATCATTTGTCTACACCAGCAGCACTCTGGACGGTTTTTGAACTAACATCTACTGTGCAATAATATACAAGACACTTTTTCAACCCATAAAAGCTGTTACTGCTTATTATGGGCTCCGTGCCCGGTTGAAAACAATCGTACGAAATATATAGGTACCGGGTTAAATTATACAAAATTTATAACAGTGACAATAAAAAATCAAAATAAAATTTGATTTAAAGGATAAAATTGAATGTGACAGATAGGTTGAATACGAACTTCTCTCTTACTTAATTTTAACAGTGGGAAATTAACGGTCACTTTTTTTAATCTTACATGTTTTTTATTGCCTTTGAAAGCTAAGGCTCTGCACTCGAATGACGGATAGGTTAAAGACAAAATTGTCGTTTATTTTTTTTATAGAATCTCTTAAATCCAATATTGAAAAGAATACGGAGAATTGTTTTTTTTTTAAATAATAAGAAGGCAAAGACCGATTCCGAGAACAGTATACTAATGTGTAGAAGTCACGGCCCGGGTTGTTGCAGCGTGACAATGCAATTGAGTACAGATTAAATATTTAGCGAGTAGAGTTTCGTTTTAACCAATTGGCTGTTAAGTGGGTATGTAAGTTACTGGGTTATGCCTATTATCTTAAAAAACAAGTGTCAGTATTTATGTTCCCAGTGAGCTCTTTACCAAGTCTACCGATATTCATAAAAGTTGACATTTTGTTGTGAGTGTAATTTGGTTCAAAACGAGAGACAGGATAGTGTTTTTTTTTATTTTGATAAATGGCTTCAAATTTAATAAAATCACTGTATTCACACGAGCGAAGTCGCGAATTACAGCTAGTTATATACATAAAAGAGAAATGTTGTCTACCACGAAATTGCGAAAATAGCGGAACGTAAAATGATGAAATTTGACAAAGTAGGTAGTTTTTTTTTTATAATGGACATCCGCTAAGGGATTATTCGATAGGGTCAGATTAAAGAGGTCTGAGTGAGTTCGCAAGTTTAATATAATTTACGCGGAGGAAGTAGCGGGAAACAACTAGTTGTCTCATATATGTAACTCAACAACATTTTCGTTAAACAACAAATAAAAAGTATTTATATATTTCTACAAAATATATATTTGTGTATAACAGGCCTTTGTTACCTATAACACAGACATAAAGTTGACTACCTTAGGAGCTGGCCCCTGTGTCATATAGTATAGTGTTTATTTATATTTATTTATTAATTTGGAGCAATTTTTTAAACATAATAATTTACAATTTGGGCACTAAGAAGATAGGGCTCCTGTAATGGCTACAATGATGTGGGTGCTTTTTGGGTCGGAACAATATAGTGCTTGCCATCGAAACACAAAGAAGAAAAACAAAAAAAAATGGATAAAGAGATAATCGAAATCTGAGGCTTTCGGTTCAATTCTTGACTGCGCTGCAGAATCGTAGCCCTTTAAGTGTTTGCCTTGCTTCTAAAAAGCAGGGAGACTACATACGTAAAGAATTAATATTATTCTATAAGAAAAAGGAACATTGGAAACTCTATGGTTTCCTCATAATGCCATCATGATAATCCTTTAATCGTCCATAGTTGGACATACTCGTACGCATCCCTTGTTTTATATCACCCTGCCCTTTCTTATGCTAGTCGTATCCAGCCTCCCAATTTTATATAATTAAACAAAATAATATGAATAACTTGATGGTAGAAAGAATGGATCGAAACCCTTAAGTTAATCTAATTTAGACATTTTGATACGTGACGACTCGGTTAGCATTACTTTTGTAAGCAGAAATCATAATTATTATAAATCGCGTACGCTCGCTTCACGGATCGATCCTCCCCCATTCTTTCCACAAGCCCGAGCCAACCAAAGACCAGAAGACCAGTCGGGCGTCCCAAGTACCGCTGAAAGGACCAGGTCGAAGGGGACCTGCGTCAGCTTCAGGCCATGCAGTGGCAGGAAACGGCACAGGACCGCAAGAAGTGGCGTCACTTGGTCTCCGAGGTTAATTATTTATTTTATTTTGTGTTTATTCATATTTGTTGGATTTAGGAGGATGAAATTTTGTGTTCATGTTCTGTATATTGCATTAGTATAAATGTACTTCTTTTATTGTTTAAAACTACTCTTTGTTCCACCCTCGAATAGTAGTCATTAGGTTAGATCTCTCTTGTACCTAACATCGGACAGGAGTCACTATAGGATAGTTAGTTAATAGTTTTTTTCTTATTTTATAGAAGATTCTAATCTCCAACTTCGAGACGAATCATTCTTGTAACTTTTTTTAATATATAACATTTTTTTACTTTAGTGTTCTTGTTCATTTTCATTAAATATTCAATCCACTTGTTTATTGTCACGTGACATCCGGTTTGCCCGTTTGGTTACGAAGTTATCTGACGTTATTCCTTATGAGATTCGTACGTCATGTGCGGCGAGAATTCCTTTTAATGAACTGATGTTCGCTCTGTCTGTCCATCTGTGTACCCGTAAGGTAGCCCCCACCTTGCATTTCCAAACTATTAGATGTAAAGACTTGAAATTTTCCATGTTGATAGAACATGCTAAAAACTCATTAGGAAAATTATACTGAACGAAATGGTACAACAACTTTAGAAGTTATTTAACAAATACGTTTATGGCGTATCAGATGCGGATCCTTCTATATAAGCGTGTCTTGACACGCTTTTGGCCATTTTTTAGTATTTTATATTTTTAATTGTTGCCCAACCAATTAACCAGCTAGTAAGTGAAAAAAAAAGTTTATGATGCTATTGCCCACACCTGTCAGCAGACATAGATAATTAAGATTTTTAGTGTTAAATTGTTCAAAATTATACGTACAGTAAATTTTTACACCTACCCTACCATAACCTTACCTTTTACAGCCAAAATATTATATTTTATGACTCTCTTTTATAAAGAGTTACCTAAATACGTTTATCACATTGTAATTCTTCGCCAGTTTGTTGAACAAACATTGTAATATCATTTCAATAACTTTAGGAAAATACGATCTTCAGGCTGTAACTGTATCTTATCATGTCAGAAGTGAAATACAAATGGTAAAGAGATTTAAAGAACGTTTATGATTATAGCTCATTTGTTTATAACATAATCATGTTTTATACGTCTATAAATAGCGGTGTCTATAATGAATTATAGAAAGTAAAAAAAATATATAAATAACTATTAAAAAATAAAAGAAATAGTTATTTGTTGAGGGCCGCGACTTTTGGAATTTTGAAATATTTACCCACAAAGCATCAAGGATCTAAATTTAAAGAATAAAACAGAACATTCGCTTAGACAAAGAAGTTTTATTGGAAAGTCTAGCCACCTGAAATGTTCCTAAATTGTATTTAAGATGTCATTTGACCGCCCTATTTTTGGATCAAAAAATTATTGATTTCATTAAACTAGTGGTCGTCTAGTTCATCCATCATTAAACACTATTTGTTACTCGCAACATCCTCTACGTTGGATTCAATGATTTTGAAGGTTTAATTTTTATATTCATATATTCAATTGGTAAAATTCAAGTAGCTTAAGTTTTATAGCCCTTTCCTGTTTTTATTTCTTTTATCTTAATAAATAAAAAAGGTAGTAGTGTACGAGATCGAAGCTTAATCAGTACCCGGCATTTGAAACGATCGCTAAGTTAAGCAGTTCTTACCGCGGCCGGGTGATGGATGTGCGACGCATTCTAACACTTATTTATAAATATGCGACCTCCGTGTTTCGGAAGGCACGTAAAACATTGGGTCACGATTAATGTCACTGAGCGATATTGGTTGTCAGATTGTAGAGATCGTGGGTATTTCGGGGACGGTTAGAAAAATGTCACAAACACAAACTAATTATCTCGTCAGCGACTAGTGACGATTTATCACAAAATGATCTCTAGGAATGATCTATTTAGAATGCACTATTTCGAAAGAACGCGATTCTAAAGATGCACCGACTTTTAGGCTATAACTTGCTCATGCGCAGTTGACATATCCGTTACTGCGCAGGCGCGTCCGGAAGCTACTCTAAAAATACATTATTTAATACACTTATTCTAAAATAAGTGTATTAAATAAATGATAGAACTTAATCTTTATTAACAATAAAATAAAATTACATAGTCAATTCTTTTGCTCACGGTCTCCACACTAGGTACGTCTGTATCGTGGAGACCATATTTCAGGTTTATCAACAGTTTTCCTACCGCGGACTAGATTAGTACTATATAATAGAGTCTAAGTACATTTTCAAAATTCTTCATATTCACGTAAGTAGGGTATTTTTATTTTATTTATTTAGGGTACCAACAGGCTGTAATACAGTAATTATATAAATATTGTGCTGACTTAAACTAAATTATAGGTAATTATATAAATATTGTGCTATATTACAGACCCACTTATAGGTTTCCACAACATGCTAGAAATCACCAGGCTAGGGAAACAGTTTATTAAAATTTAGAGAGAAAAGATAAAAACGCAAACTTAAAATTAAATAATAGTAGTAATAAAGTGGAATAAATTATACGTCACTAAAATAAAAAAATAAATAAAAGATAAATTTTAAAGTAAAATTATTTAAGTAAAGTATGTTAAAAATTGTATTGGGTATTTTCTTAATATTATGCTGGATGACTGTTGAGACACTTACGAATACTTAGGAAGGGTAATCGGTACTCGATTCTCTATATAATTATTCAATAAAAATAGGTACTTAACTTTTGACCAAATTTCCTTAAAATTCACACATATCCATCCATGCATTGCATAAATAATTAGACAACTCGCTCTTCATCTTACGTAGTAGTTAATTGATTGAGTGACCCATTCAATGGTTTATATTTAATGTTATTTTTTTTTCCTCGTATACGATTATCAAATATCTGAGGGCGTAGCACGAACATTCTCGATAGTTTTACTTACTATCGTTATCGTTACGTATCGTATCGTTATCGTTACGTTCGAAACCGAACATCAAATGAAACATTAATGTTATCTACCTAATGTGTAAAATGAACATACGAACCTTCAAAACAAACAAATACTTTCAGTTATCCATGGTCACACTGTCACTGATGGAGACGCTAGTGGATTTGAACTGCGAAGACGTTATGGTCGACCTTATATACAAATATCTCTTGAACGGCAAGTACTTGATGGCGATGTACAGACACAAACTCTCAGACCCTGAACCTTATAGAGAAGCCGCGGTACAATTCCTGGGCCTTAGCCCAAAATGCTGCTCAAGACCTATAGAAAGGACCAGAGAATGGGTGGATGAACTTGCCCTTAGTGGAAGAAGAGTGCTGGACTTTAAAAGAGACGATGATAGTAGAAGAGTGAACGGAGTCCACGGTGATATTGCCATGAACAATCTAGTCCATGAAGTTAATTTTGATTATGGGGTAAGAAAGTCTCCCAAGTGACATTTATATGTGTATAGTCGACCAAGAAACTTGTTTGCCGCACTAAGGTCGAATGTCGTTTGCGCGTCAATTAGTTCAAAGGCTCATTTCTGCTTGTTATTCATTACGTTAATGTCTAACAATAGCACTTAGCAAGATTTTCTTTAAGTAGGAACTGTCATCCAAAATGGTAAAGCACTTTCTTGGTCGACTATACATTGTAAATTTTCTGTCCCATTGTATATGTATCTTTTCCAAATAAATTCAGAAAATAAGTTCTACACACGGTTGCACGCATGCTTGGTTTTGTTCCTGCATTGATAATTTCATTTAACAATATTTTATTTTATTCATTCAAAACTTAAGTAAACGCTTTCCAGACAACATCAGTTCTAAAAAAGAAGCAATTTTTTGGTTTCCTTGATTTTTTTAATTAAAAAAACAACATTAATTTTGCACGAAATATTGATGGAATGTTGACAAAATATTGATTTCGGCAAAAAATAATGATTTTTCTTTATTACAGAATCCAAACGAAACTTTGTATAGTAACTACCACGCGTACCTGTGCGATGCGCGATTCGAAATAGTGTCGCGGTCGATAGCCTGCCTCAACTGGAGCTTTAAGTACGACAGCGTCCCACCGAAGCCAGAAACTAACAACAACACCACTACCACCACGAAAGAGACGGAAGATGCGTTAGATGCACAATCGCCCACGAAAGAGCGAAACAGCCTGCTGTCTCTCAGCACCAGCGGTTACAATACACTGAAGAACAGCGACACTTCCGAACAGGAACCGCATAGCTTGAACTCTCTGAATGAAGTCGCGGAAAGCGTTAAAGCAGTCGAGCAGCAATGTGAAGCGAACGACACTAAAGAACACGACAGTCTGACGTCGTTTGGTGAAAGCAGCGGATACGACAGTTTTAAATATAGGCTCGATGAGAACGACGATGAGGGATTCGCGGAGGACTCGTTCAGAAAGAGTTTTGTGAAGAGCAGTGATGTTATGGATCAGTATGAAGTGCCTTCGGTCAATTGGCGCGCCAATGCCGAAACGTTCATCGGTAAGTTGGTAATTTTTATACTTAGTTACTTTTATAGCCTGCCCTAAGTAGTGGTCCGCGTTTGGGTCGATCGCTAGGTTTATGACCTGGTTATACATAGGTGACCCATTCAATGGTTTACATTTGGTATCCGACCCCCTTCGGTGTTTCGGAAGGCACTTAAATTAGTGGGACCAGATTAATGTCGCTGAGTGATGTTAGTCGTCAGGTTGCAGAGATTTTGAGGGCTCCGAAGATGCCCGAGCGCGAAATTTTGTAATCTATTTAAGTAAACTTTATTTAGTATAAAAATGTTTGTGCTAGGCCCAAAGTGGACAATTTTTAGCGTCAACGCGGGTTGCATTAGCATTGATTAAAAGCGTGAGACGATTAAAACTTGCCTCCTGTGGGCCTAGCACGAACATTTTCATCCTAAGTGAAGTCGACTCGTCGACTTACTTTGGTTCGTAAAGGTCGTGCTAGGCCCACGGATGAGATAATCGAATCAGTCTCAGATGATCGGACTCTGATGTAATAAAGTATTAATACGAGTTATATCTAGGCAGCTGATTAGCTACCTAGATATTATTCGAGTTAACACTATTGATGTCCCTAGCACTTGTTCAAGTAAACGAGTGAGGTTGACTCAGAGATTTACATTTTATATTGTTGCATACTTACTTACTTGGACATTAATAAAAAAATATATACAGGACTATATGACACACGGACGTTCGCCGTCATATAGCCCTGTGTGTATTTCGAAAAATCCGCCGATTTTGAAAGATTATTCAATGGTGCTCCGCTCCTGTTAGTCTTAGCGTGATGGTATATAGCCTATAGCCTTCCTCGATAAAAGGGCTATGTAACGCTAAAAGAATTTTTCAAATCGGACCCGAAGTTCCGGAGATTAGTGCGTTCAAACAAACAAACTCTTCAGCTTTATATATTAGTATAGATATATATATATTTGTAGAAATATATAGACATATACATATAGATAGTAATTGATAGAGACAGGCATTACTTCGGCGTTAGTAGACATTAGGTGGAAATCCATGACATGCATAAAATACTAAACTACTTTGCTTACATCATACAATGAGGCGGAATCATTCGCGGATCTAAGCTCACCCAGACTCGAGGCGGGAAACGAACCCACGACCCCCGGTGCGGAAGGCGGGGTCAGTGCCCACTGCGCCAACGGGCCAGTCAAAAGACGAAAAAGTTAGAAATACAGATATTGCGTGTTATAACAGTGCCTTAACTTCCAGGTCCCCTACTGTCCAGGCTGCTGAGGAAGGCCGCCAGTTCCCTGGAGGCGGACGTGTCATCGACCTGCCGCGTTTCGGGGGCGCTCTGCAAGCTGGCGTCTTTCCCCACGTCGCTGCTGACGAGCCTACTCCTCTGCCCCGGGTTTGTCCAGCCATATGTGCCTTCTTTGTATCAGGTAATATTTATAACAATACTATCTTCCTCTACCTAGCGTTATACAGATCTAGCACTAGGGTCCGCTTCATTCTATAGCCTCAATAGCTCAACGGTATAAGGTATGGACTGAAATCCGCAAGGTACCCGATTCAAACCCCACCGCCGTTGGGGTGAATGTATAATTATAAGTTAAAAAAATACATTAAAAAAAAATTAAGCTTAGTAACGAAAATCTCAATGCCACGTGTTTTTTATGTGACAACGGGCAATGTAGCCTTTTTGAGTGCTTAATATATAAATCAATCGTTGTTCGTTAGTCTCGCTAGAACTTGAAAACCGCTGGACTGATTTAAATTGTGTTTATTTTGTTTCGGTCCCCTTATTTGAGGGAAGGTTAAAAAGAAAAGAAAGATTATTGAAAAACACTAGAAAACGCAATAGTTGGAATAATTCTTATAGAGGGCGTTCGTTGGTACTAGACTTTAGACTGAGGCACCATGTTAAATTATTATTTTATAAAACATTCGGCCAGTGTCGTGTATGGAAAAGTCGTAAAGGAGATTGGTTAATAAAAGGCTAGCCTTAATTCGGGCAAGACAACGTCTGCTGGGTCTGCCAGTGAGAAATTACTCCGGCCTACTTTCCGGCATTTGGCTCCTGAAACTTAGTGTTTGTGGAATTTATAGTAGTTTCATCCAAGCAATTTATAGGGCAAAGGCTTCGATAGCAATACACGTGAAGAAAGGCAATGAAATGAAAGGCTTTGAAGCTCTAACTCATCAACTATAACATCAAAAACAATATTAATAATATTAAGAATATTATTAAATTATTCTTTAAGAATACTTTCAGTATTTCTTATACTTCTATTCCTCCTCACACTGAGTCTAAAATGGTTGTACTAGGAAATGGTGCGATAATAGCCCAGAAGAGCTGACGGTACTGTCAACCAAGATACCAGAGTACTTAGTGCGAGGTTTTCTAACTTTCACGCGTTGGTAAAGGGAAGGCTCGTCATCGTGATAATATTGAACTTTATCTTAGGGAACAAATCCATAAAGTAAGATTATTCGGTGGTACTACCCACATCCTCTGCTTAAGTGAACCCTGGTACTAGACCATATAACGCTAGGTAGAGGAGCAAGAAGACACTTGTATTAGCCTCACTCTCTGATGCGACATATATAGTAGATACTCACTCTTTCCAATTTGTATAAAAATTTAGACAGCCATCTCATCTGTTCAACCCCACCGCACACACAAATCAACAGTATTATAGAATATGATATATACTGTAATATAGTCCACAAATAAAAAAATATCTCCACTTTGAAAGAATCCGTTGTAAGCCAATTTATTGTCAATACAGCCGCGAACAATGCAACTGGAATAAAAATATTACTGATTATATTTGCTGCAATAAGCTTAAAGTTGTGCGAGTTTCCACATGTTTCTCGACCACCGTAAAGGTCATAAAGCTGTTAAGGTCATAAGAGCTGTGATCGGCCAATTTTTTTAGTCCTTGTAGTCCACTAACTGAACCTGAAGAAACGAATAAATACAAGATCTCCTGAGACCGGCGTTTCAGTTGTTCCCCGCCAATCCAGCGAACGGTGTTCGAACCTCGACGCTCGTGCACACAAACAAACAAACTCTTCAGCTTTATATATTAGTATAGATAAGTTTTACGAATTTGATATTTTGATAACGTTAAATGAAATTATACCTATTAATTATTTAGGCGTATTTTTTAAATTTGCTCTTTTTGTTAAATTTGTCATCTATATCATACATTGCATTTAAATAACCCAGAACGAAAGGGTTAAAGTCGTGTCGAGTCCTTTTTTATGTTACAAGGGGCAAACGATCAGGCAGTAGGCAAGTAAGTGCCTACCAACGCCCATGGACATCTGCGCGACCAGAAGGCTAACAGATGCGTTGACAGCCTTTAATGACGAGTTTAAGCCACCGGGAAGTCTCACAAACCGAACGAAAAATACGTTCCTTTAAAACAGGAAGTGATAATATTGTTCATAAATAATCGTTTCCTGCGTATCCCTAACATCATTGCGCTATCTATTTTTGTTATGTGATGGTGTAAGTGGATTCACAATAGTAAATCTAATAATATTGGTTTTACAATAGTAAATAACGCTCGATCAATAACGTTCGTTCGTTCGTAACGATCATTATCAAATAGTTAACGATCGTTACGAACGAACGAACGTTATTGATCGAGCATAAGCATTAAAACGAAAGAATCAATGTAATTCACTGCCTTACTACTTATTTAAACGGCTTACTACTTATGTACTTAAGTAACAACTTTAAGTAACAACGACTCAAAATGCTTACATATTTTTTTTTTAATAATTATATAGGACTATATAACACACGGACGTCTGTTCCTAAGGTAGACAACTTAATGCCTGTGTTATAGGTAACAGACGCGAAACGGCTTTACTAATCTTTTTACTTGATAGAATTTTGGCATGTAACGTTTTAGATTTTTCAAGTTATTTAGCATCTTCCAATAACCGCTACACACGTGTCGATAAATCGTTGCGAAAAAACTGTACGCTTTAAATCGTGCAGTTTTATCAGTTTTCTCAGTGCGTTAGGATGGCGATCGCTCATTTCGGCAGTTCTTCACAGAGCTTTAGGAACGTTCGATTTAACTGGACAGTTTTTTCGCAACGATTTATCGATATGTGTGTAGCGGCTATTACACAAACTTAAGAAAACTTAATTTCATTGCTAATATCCTGGGTATTAGGCATACTCCTTTCATATAGATTCCCGCTTCGACTCTGGGTGTATTCAACAAATTCATATTCAACAAAAAATTTGTACAAGCTACGCCTCGCTCAAAATGCTATATAAGTTTAGACCATTTTTGAGTGAAAGCGCACCCACTCCTAATACAAGCTTTTAATTTAAGCTTAGTAGGAGGGAAAAAAGGGAATATTAGACATACCTAAAAATTACAGTTAACATAAAATATTCCCCTATTTTATGATATTTGCCCAGTAATAACATAAAATAGGGAAACACTTTGTGTATTTCCAATTCACAAAAATATTTAATATTGTTTTTAGTGGAAGTATAAGCATTTAATATGGTTTTGACTATTTGAAACAAGTGTAACATCTGTCACATACAGTTTAATTGATGAAATGCCATTTTATGCATCAGTTAATTTGCAACATAGGAAGGAAATAACAGATAACGCAAATAAGTTCTAGCAGGAAATTTTTCATATTTATATGTTTTTACCAATACAATATTTTTTTAATTTTCTGCCTGTTTCATCTCTTGCTCATTGAATATTTTATGTTGACTTTAATGTTATTTTAAGTAATATGGCAATCATAGGTAAAAATATTATTTCTTGGAATGGGTAAGTTTTAAAATTGCCTTTAAGCTCATTTAGAAAAAAAATAGGTTAATGGCATATAGGCAGTCGATCTTTCTACAGTTATATAAAATTGTCTATGGAACGATTCTAGCTGCCATATTTTTGTAGCAATTTACCTTTTTAAATTTGCGATATTGACATGGCCTCGACTTTTAAAACCCCGTAAGACTAAAAACGGCTACAGATGTGACAAAAAGGTAATTTTGTTCATTGTAACAACATGTTAAAAAAATTAATATAACGGAACAATATCGTTGATTGGGATCTAATAAAAGCTAATATTAATTATTTACGACGTTAATCAAATAACTACAACGGTTTTCCACAAGAATGTTGATGGTTACCCATTTTCAACTTACATTTTCTCCCATAAAATCATAGAAAGGTTTGTGATTGGCGATATAACACAGGCATTAAGTTGTCTACCTTAGGAACAGACGTCCGTGTGTCATATAGTCCTGTATATATTTATTATATTATTATTTATTTATTAACTAGGGTGGTTGGCGTGCCCATCGCTCCCACTACGTTGGATCCGCGACTGTTACCACCTATTTAGCAATTCGTCTGTCCCTTATTCGGGGCCAAGGTCAGCGACGGCTGCGCGGCCCCGATGCCTACACTTGACATTTAAACCTTATGTTCAATATGTTATAAGCTCTAGTAATAGGTACAGCTCCGTAAATAACGCATACGGTCTATTATAGATTTACTCTCTCTTTAAAAATAAGAATATTATGTGTGATATAAGTGTATGCCTGTTTGTTCAAAAGCCCAGACGCGTTGGTTCCTCTTAATTTTATTATGAAACATAGTTTGTTCTGACTATTTTTGTTTAGGAAATTGATTTGGATACAATTAAAAATGTTAATTTGAAACCCAACAACCGCCATTATTTTACCTGAAGGATTTTATATACACTTAATTTATATGTATATCGAAATTGCACCTATCACGAAATTTCGAAAACTGCGGGACGTACAAAAATGAAATTGTTAGTGCCGCAAGGGACGGATTTTTTTGATAGGTCCACATTATGAAAATCTAAGACGCAAGTTTAGGTGGAGGACATTGCGGAAAAAAAATAAAATGATATAACCTTCGTCAATCTTAGGAACAAAAATAATATCAAAAGGAAACCTCATAATGACTGCCACATAACTCGCTATAAAATTCAATATATTCTAGTCAGTTAACTTCATGTACCTATGTTTATTTATTTCAATATTAAATTTAACAAGAGAACAACCACGAACAGTAAAAGTGAAACCAGTTTTTTGGAACAGGTGTTAGTTCGTGTTAAATGCTAGTTGCTATCAGCGTTCCGTTTTACAATAGAAACAAGGAAATTTCATTGTCTCTACTTTGACAATGGCACAAATAGTTTTTTATTCTTCTAATTGTTCGCTGTGCACGGACTGATTCGATTTATAGGCAACTGTTGAAGTTACAATTGTTGCTGAATCTTTAATTTATCGGTTCTTAAGTCAGTAGTAATCTACAAAACTTAAGCGTGGCCGCAATATTAAGGTGTTATCAGACAGGGCAGCGAACATTGGCAATAAAAGCGAGCTCTAGTACTAAAGAGATCCTTCAAAGTACACCTAAAGGGTTTAATGTGTAAAGTGATGTGTTATCACTATTTATTTGTTAGATACTTTTACTTTGTTATTAACCGACTTCAAAAATAAGGTGGAGGTTCTCAAATCGAGTGTATATATGTGTTTTTTTTTGTATGTAACGCGATTACTCCGCCATTTATGAACCGATTTTGATGATTCTTTTTTTGTTTGGTAGACCATACTTCAGAGGTGGTCCCATATAAATTTTATCAGAAACGGCCCCTGCAATTTTTGAGAAATCAACAAAATTTAAAAATAAAGTATTTTTAAATAAAAAGAACACCGTCAAAAGACCAAGGAACTAAAAAGCAAAAAATAATTAATACTTTCTTACCATTACTTATCAGACACCTACTCACATGTTGAAGTCGGTACCATGCATCGGTTTAGCGGGGAACCTTCTTGGCTTAGTACCGACCTCTAAGTAATCGTAAGAAAGTACTAATTATTTTTGCATTTTAGTTCCTCAGTGTTTTTTGAAGGCAGTTTTCTTTTTATTTAAAAATACTTTATCCTTATGCTATAAAGGACGAATAGAAAAGATATGGAATAAGCTCCCTTTTGTACACATTTTATACTAATTTGTTTTAGCTTAAATTCTGTATTTTGTGCGCAAAATAAAGTAACCCTATGGAGTAGACTCGTCGAGTCTGTCGTTCCGCGGCTAATTGGTCCGTTCGAGTACTTGACATTGATTCAGCGTCTACGGTAGGATATCACTGTTTACGGCGCGGTGAGATGACTGGTCGACCCCCGTTTGGCATTGGCCTCCGCCCGATGAATTGCAAGCTGCCATTAGCGCTCTTACACGCTCGCAGAGCTATGCCACTTTTTGTCTCCGCAGCTTCTCGATGCCGATGAATATTTGGAATTGCTTGAAAATTTATTCACGTCTCTGTCGTACTATGAACTTGTTTGTGTTCTATCTATTTCCATTCACGTATGGTAGCATACACACTAAACATCTTTGTTCTTTAGCCTACCCTCTTCCTAGTGTCTGCGCGACAGAATACTGTTTTAGCTTGTCTGTATCCTCAGTTTCTTTATAGGATTCACTTGTTAGCCTGCTGTACATGTCTCTTCTTCTTCTTCCTAGCGTTATCCCAGTTAAGTATCAGGGTCCGCTTAGATTGCAGAGGATGTACTTGGGGCCTTCTATGCATGTGTATTAAATATAAATAATATTATATTCTAACCTGTCAGTGCTGTGGATGCTGTTGCATACCTCATTGTACAAACGTAATGAATGTTGAAAGAACTTAAAAAGATATCTTTGAATACACGCAAGTGTGTTTAAGGAAAATGTACTCGTGGACCCGATAAAGCCAATTGCCTTAGTATTTTGAATCAACAATAACAGGAAAAGATCCAACCATATAAATGTAAAATTTAACAACATGTAGACGCGTTTAAATGGTCAGATTTGAGATATTTTCAAAGGTATTGGTTTTGTTTTGCTGGGAGAATAAAAGTAGAGGTATACAAACGAAAATTCTCTTGAGTTGTTCATCATTTGCTGCTGATCATCTATCTTATTAATATTAAGGAATCAACATTACTATTGATCTACCTATCCTATATATGGAAGTATTACTATTATCAGCTCCTCCGAAGAGATGGTAACTAGATCTCTAGTTACCATTACGGAAACGGTTATATCGGAATCGAATTAGGAAAAGTTTTAAATAAGGTTTATCGGAACCGAGAAATAACGTTATAAACATTATTCATCAGTATATTCTTATTATCCATTTTGAAAAAGGTAAAACCTAAGCTATAAAAATAATTAAATTTAAAATCTTATAAATGAAATGGCGCGACTCCAAAAGAAGCCAGTTAGTTATATTTGATCAACAAAATCAGTGCAGCATTTACTCCGTTTAATCTATTCCTTAAAGGTGGCAACTTCGACCAGGCACCATCCATTTCATCGAACTCTGATATAACTTCCGATTAAAATTTTTCGGAACCAAAATCGGTACCAAATGTGTAAATCAATCGCAAGTTCCGTACTTTCGGAATCGGAATTAAACCTCCGTAACATCCCTAATGGTAATATTGTAGATAAGCTCATGAGTAAGTTCTTTTCGTATCGGTTCGGAAACACTGGAGCTGCCAACCGATTCCTCAAAGATCATGTGCCAGGCAAGAATTTTTTTGGGAAATCTGACGGTGATAGAATTTAGCACGTGGAGGTGAATAGGGGCGATTATGATTCCGATGTCTGGTGTTGAGTTCCAGCTGCCGTTATTTTTATACTTCATCATGAGTTGCTTAGAACGTTCTATGGCTACACGCGCATTGTTCTTAACTCTGCGTCTTAATTGAAAACCAAAAAACTCTCTTGTCAATACAAAATCGTTTTTCCTGTTTCTACACAAATTCTGAGAAAGTACAAAAAAACATCAACCATCCACCCTGTGCTCCAATCGAAATGTCAGTGGCCAAATTTGGATTATGTGCACATTCTTACGCCTCCGTTTCAACTTATAAGCAGCTGTTTTACCGGCCACTTGATTTCCTTTAAATTCAATCACTGTAAACATGATTTTGCGGTTAAAGCATGCGGGTTTTTGGAGGGCGGATAAACAAAGTCTTTAAAAGGTCTCGACGCCATTATGAGACCATTACATATGGGTAACGTTTTTGTACACCCTAAATAAAGGATGTCTCATTAGCATCTGCGGCCACATTGTAATAATGCTAATTCGTATCAAGGCTGTGCGCTAGAATACAAAGATGGCGAGGGGTATTCGGTCATACGTTCAGCAATGGGCCATGTTTCATATTGCTCACCCGACTAATATGGGCGCGTAAATATCATTTAGAAATGATACAGTCGGGCGTTACTTTGTGGAAATCCGTGACATACCTGAAAAGCTAAACTACTTTCATCTTCAAATGAATACGAGCGAATTTCGGTGCAATGCTGAACCATCGAATCCGGGACCACAGCACAATACTACACTGAGTTTCCGATGTGTTACAACGCACTTTCAGGAGATGGATTCTACAAAGGTTGTTTGTAAAGTCACTTTACAGAGAAACCTTGTATGATTGCTTCGGTGGGGCGACTTTTGGGTTGCAGCATTGCACCGATTTTCCCTCGTATTCATTCGCGGATATAAGCAAAGCAGTTTTCTATGCTCAATGAAATCTTTTAAATCACTGCTGGCCATACAATTCAATGTTATCGCATGTACTACGGAGTGTTCCGAGGAATTGCATTGACTAGTAACCCGCAGCTGAATTTTGGCGGCTCGGACATGACTCGGAGTTTCAAAATTCGAATTTCCACCCACACCATCTCGATGTTTTATAAAGCAACCACCAATCGTGCGATTTGCAAGGAATTTCCTGTCTCGTTCCACATCTTAAGGAGGGTTTAGACCATACGAACATAAGCTATAGCAAAAGCATTATCTCTAGGTCTTTTAGTGTAAACGAAAGCTCATTCTTATTAGCGTTTACGTTATAACATAAAAAATGCCTAAATAAAAATATATAAAATCTTCTTTAGGCCGGTTTACCACATTCAGCCTTAATTAAGTCTGACTAATAAAAATACGCTCGGTTCCAATGAGGTCGCACATGAGAGCATTTTTTTGCAAAAAGTTTTTATTTTTTTGTCTATTTAAAAAAAAAATTAATATGAGATTAAAGATCATTCGCCGGATAGGTATTCATATGACCTTTAATCCCATATTAAAAAATATATGTACTTTTTTAATTAAAAAAAATTACAAATGAATGTTCTTATTAAATAAACATTATACATATATTATATAGTATTGTATATAAATATTGTTTAATACATTTACTCATTGACGTGATATATACATAAAAAAGGCTTGCCAAGGCGATGCATAGAAGGAACTCGTTGGAGTTAATATGCAACAGTTCTCATTCGATTTCGTTGCACTCGACTTGACAGCGTTGCCGTCACTTTACATCAATATTATGTGAAAAAAAGGTACTGGTACCCGGACGGGCCGGCCATATTTGGCTGCAGAACAAAAAATACTGCAAGCGCGGTGCTACCTCTAATTAAATATAAGATATAGTGCATATAAAAGAAATTACTTTGCTTCAGTGTGCAGAGTTCAGTTTAGCCGTTTCTTATAAAATACTTTCTTCTCATGTTAACGCAATATTTGATTAAAAAACATATACATAGACTATTGTCATGTATATAGTCGACCAAGAAAGTGCTTTACCATTTTGGATGACAGTTCCTAGTAAGGGAAAATTATGCTAAGGGTTATTGTTAGGAGTTAACGTAATGCATAACAAGCAAAAATAGGCCTTTTAACTAATTGACGTGCAAACGACATTCGTCCTTAGCGTGGCAAACCAATTCCTTGGTCATGTGAAGATGCCTTGTCCAACCGCTTTGGAGATTGGAGCTTTGGAGACCCGGAACAAACAGATAGACCGTAAGACAGACAAAAAATGTTTTTAACGTTTTTTTTGCGTTTTTGCTATCTTTATCTTTAATATATATAAATTACGTTGTTTGTCCGCGATGGACTCCTAAACTACTTAATCGATTTTAATCAAATTGGCATACCTAGTACAGTTCCATCAAACTTGAAGGATAGGATAGCTGACATTCGAGCACGACAATGTCTGCCGGGACTTCCCTTCAATTTTAATTATATGTATAGATTATTTTCGAAACGTTTTTTTTTAATTTTTTCAAGCTAACTTTCAGTTCAAAGTCCAATGGAGTCGCGTAATGAACGTACTTTGCTTATTTACACGCACTTTACTTTCTACCGTTGAGCTATAGAGCCTCGACAAACGCATAATATGACTATTTGTCAACAAAATGCGTAGTCAAAAGCTTTGTAACGTCACATACCACTTTCTTTTTTCTTATTAACATACTGCACAAAATATTTAAAAGAAACTGCAAATTTTTTGAATATGTAATGTTACATCAAAGGTTTCCCAAATGTGACAATCTGTATTAAGGACGGGCGAGGAGTAAAAAATAGCGTGATGTAATTTGTGCATAATCCTTAAAGGAAGAGTTCAGATATTAATTAAAGCTTCCATTATTTAAGGCAAAGGCGTAATCTGATCTTCGTATATTAATATCGTGACAATAGCGTCGCGCATATTCAATTACAAAAATTTATTAAAATGAGCGTGATTCACCGCGGGGTTTCACTGCGCTTCCGGGACAGTATGGCGCGGAATCGGAGGACATACAAGCTCTATTCTCGGGACTAAATCACTTCCTTATATCTGCACGGACAATGAAGAAACCTTACGTTGTTTTTTGTGTAGTCAAAAGCGCTCTTGAATTTTCTAATTTTCCGCGCAATTTTCTTAGTTCTTTCTTTCATAACAACCTTATCCTGTAGCAACAAATAAAAAAAGAATTAGCGACATTGGTCCAGCCGGTGACAAGTTATGCAGTGACCAAGGGAAATATGGATTCATTTTTTAATATATAGACATAACGTTCAAATGTGCTTTTAAGAACGCCAACTTGAATAAAGGGAATTATAACTTTGACTTTCATTTTCTAACTGAAAAGCCAACCTTTTGATTATAAAGCACAAAAAGAAGTAGTTAAAAACAATAGATAGACCCCCAAACACAAAACAATGTTTTTCAGATGTAAATTGACGTAATATTGCGAAATATAAATCATAGTCCTTTTAAAAGTTACGAGCCTAATCGATTCAGCATCATCGAGTGATTAATCGTTCACGCATCGATATCTGTAAGATCGAATTAGAAGAATCTTAAAGCCTTCTACATAGTACATCCAACGTTTTGGACCAAAGTAAGTAATGATTATTTCTCGTCTTAATAAGGGACAAGTATATGTTATACTAAAATAAAGCCCTGAGTGCACAAATATATATTTTTTTTTTAGTTTCAATTGGTATAGATTCTTATCCATTACAAACTTCTTAGTAAAACCTTTATCGTGAAGTTTTCTAAGAATCCACAGACATCCAACTCTATAATAACCATATACCAAACAACAACAAAAAAACGTCCATTACACATAAAGAAAATTAGGTATATTAAGTGAGAGTAGGAAAGTTGTGTCGCGTCTACAAGTATAGTCTGTAATAGTGAAATGCTAAAACGATGTCGTCTTTCGTAGTAAATATTTTAAAAAATGATGATACAACTAGGTACGTTCTGGAACTGGCAATTATTATTAATTGTCAGTGTTGCCAGAGTATAATTTCCCTTTGGTCATTTGTTATAAGACTTTCCATTATGGGCGGTGCTTTTCATTATTAATTATTTACCTACGTTTCATACCTTTACCAAAGTGCCAAATTATATCTTTTAATAATAATAATTTATTGATTTCTTAACCAAATAATATAATATTACAAAAACATATAGTAGTAATAAATAGCATGTATGTTCGACTAATAATTTATTAATAAATAAATGTTCGACTCTGGTGCCTAAGCTAGGATGCCCTGTATTATAGACATCAGCGGCATTTCCTCTACCCATCAATATAAATAAATTTTAATTTAGGTAACTTTGGAAACGGATTGTGACAAACTTTTAGTAATCTTTAGGGTGGTCTTGTAGAGTCGAGTATCTTAGCGTCCCATCTTATACTTTAACGCACGGGTTCCGGATCCATCTGTAGAATCTACTGATACTACGTAAATCTACGTAAAAGTATGGAATACAAATCCATTTATTTATGCACGGGTTACAGGTTGTTTAGTGGTATGTTAAAAGTAAAGCTTTTATGAACTACATCAGAGGTTGGCAACCTTTTGGCAAGGAAGGGCCATATCTTTAAAAAATAAGATCCACGCGGGCCACTCAATAAAGTAGTTAGTCGTGGGCGGACCACACTTGTAAAATAGTTGCGTGTAAAAATACCCTGCTGCGGGGCTCGCCAATTCTGTTTTATTTTATTTTATTTTTATTTATTATTAACATCGACAAGACGTATTTTTAACCTTAAAATAAATTTAACATGATCTATAAAACTAACCTTTGTCTTATTTATAGATGTTACACACAAGCTTAAACAAAAATTGTAAAATGAAGTTGACAGATATTAAAATTAGATTCATATTTTTATATAAGTTTTAATGTATCAACAATGAAATATTTAAGAACGTGTGTTTTGTTACACACTTTTCTTTACAAAGCTTATATTATTTTTAACCTTTTCTGAAGAAATGCTAGTGGTATGCAAGTTGGACATTTCCTTTAATAGAATTCAAGGACTACTTAGTAAAGTAGTGTAGTTGAGTATGGCTAACGTTCTCGTTAAGATTTTTTAACCGACTTCAAAAAAGGAGGAGGTTCTCAATTCGACCGCATTGTTACCCCCAGAACTTCCAACTGGCTGAACCGGTTTTGATGATCGTTTTTATTCGAGAGGTGCTACCATTTCAATTTTATCCTGTTCTGACAAATTCAAGTCGGTTTTTTAAAGATAGAAAACATATTTAATCAATTGTTTTAGAAGGTAGTATGGAAAACCATTGGTTGCATGGCTTCTTACTGTTTTAGTCCTTTTCTTCGCATAATCCATACTTATTATTATAAATGTGAACATAACTCTCCTAAACTGCTTAACCGATTTTAATCAAATTTGCACACCGTGTACAGTTTGATCCAACTTGAAAGATAGGATAGCCTACATTTTAATTAAAAGTCGCAAATAAAAATGAGTCGCTGAAATGTATTAACATCCATAACTTCCGAACGACTGCACCAAATTGGATGAATTTATTTTTGTGTTCGTCATTGTTAGGAGAAGGTTTGTAAAAAAGGAATGGCAAAGCTAAAAGGAAATGAAACGGAACGGGATCGAGAACGGGGACGGGGAACAGGAACGGGAACGGGTACGGGCAATAATGTTTTAGGATAATAGACTGTAGTAAATAAATAGTAAGTAACCCAACGTTCGGACTGGACATCTGCCGGGTCCGCTAGTATGCTATAAACTAGCTCCCTACCAAATTTCATCATTGTGTGCCCCGTGGTTTTCGAAATTAGGTGATCTTTCGCTGTTATTAAAATCGCCTAAAGCAAAGGCAATTTCCGTGTCGCTGTCTTCAATAATAGCCTTTATAGATGCAAGAATGGAGGTAAATTCATTTTCCTCCTCGTCTGTTGGCATATACACGTTAATAATAAGTAAATGACGCTGACTGCCCGTCTCGAGCCTTACCGCTGATAATCTGTCTGTAGGACACTTCACTACGGTCGACCTAGGAAACGCCGACTTACGCCACATAATAGCTAGACCACCGTATGGTCTCCCCCTCAAAATGCCAGGCGCTGTGTCGACTGAAGATTTCGCGTAACAATCAAAGTTGTCGTCAATTTGATGCATATAATTCAAATCATGCGGCATAAGCCACGTTTCTTGCAGGGCCATGATGTCCGCCGTCCGACACAGGGAACGAACTTGTTCACTTGATCGCTTAATTGATCGACAGTTGAAAGAGATCATTTTAAAATTTGAATGTATAGGCTTACCTTAGAAGGTTGATGTATTTGATTCACTGTCGTTTTTGGGTGTACTTAAAAACTTTATTATTATTATAACGTTCTTTATACTTTCGGAACACCAGTCCCGCAGGCCAAAACTGCTCATTCAAAAAGTTTCTAACCTGCTGGTAAACACAGTAATTTTAAACGAGTTGAATGACGTATCTTTATACTGCTTTAATTGTTCAATACTCTTCGTCTTCAATCGTTACAAATTATAATTGGCTGAAAACTAAAAAAAATGTTTTTTTTGTACAATTGAATTATTTCTCTTTGAGCGCATATGTAAGTGTGGTACTGCATAGTGGCCTCCTTTTCTATTCGACCATATTCATGTGGAAATTAAAATCGGAAACTTAGATTTATCTTCCTTTCTGGCGGTCTGTAGGAGACCTAGAATAAGAAAGCTTCTCGACTACTAAATGTTTATTGGTTTCTAATGCAAAGATACATTGGTGATGATACTGGTTGCAATAAAAATGCGGCTTATAGAATAACGAATGCCGAGCGCGGAGTACAAAGTGCTGGGAACAAGATGTAGAATGTTAAAAGTAATGGTTGCGTGTTTATATCACGTCGGGGTCACCAGTCGTAGGAGGTCCATAATAAGACGGCTCTTCTACTACTAAATGTTTGTTGATTACTAATGCAAAGATTCACTGGTGTTCATAATGTAGTCGCAATAAAGTTGCGGCCTATAGAATAACGAATGCCGAGCGCGGAGTAGAGTACGGAGTGTAGAATGTGGGAATAAGTGAATTTGGTGTGTTATCGCAGACAATCATTCTAATTTGACAGAATACGAACTCCGTATACGGGTTTCCTCACTCCGCGGTTCACACTTAACAAACATTAGGTGTCTTGCGATGGAACTTTTGGCCGCAGAATCAACTAAAGCGATTCCACACTTACCTAAAATATATATATCCAAAATGGGCCGAGACAAAATATCATTACAATTATTTGCAACAGGTGACAAATTCATAACAAAATCCAAGTAAGTTATTTTTAGAATGACAACACTTATTACAATTTATAAAATTACAATTAAACATAAAACAGTCATTTTTAACATGAGAGTTATTATCAAAATTACAAGAGTTTATACTGTTGTTTTCAAAAAACTGACATTTATATGTGTTAATGCATTTGCGACACTTTTAAATTTTCATTTAGATTCTGTATTTCTAATTCTAGAAAATAAGTGGTACTAATCTTTTATAGTAATTTTAAATTGTCTCTTCAGCTCCGTTATGTCAGAATCGTCAGTCGTCAAAATCTTTCTGATTCGTGGCCACATAGAGACCAAGAATAATTTTATTATCGCCACGGTTTCGAATACATAAATAAGGAATGGTTTCACACTGTTTTAATTCAATGCTCTTCAAATAATCCACCATTCCAAGACCGAAGGGCTTGTTTAAGACTATATAGACTGTTTGAACCATCTAAATACCCGTCAGGTTGCTTCATATATATTTCTCCTTCTAACGAACCATACAGAAATGCGGTAGACACATCAAGTTGTGAGAGCTTTAACCCTTCGTTCAAGTTCCCTTTCAATGGCTTGTTTAAAATGTCTTTCATTCCGGTGCGTGAAACGTTCATGATAAATTTGTAGCAAGTTATCTGACGACACCAAATTCAAACTTTGCGAATACTTTAAAATAACTTCAACATCAAGTTTATAAGGGCCTCCATTCTTGATTCGTTTGCCTGTTCTTTTGACTTCATTATCTACTTTCAGAGAACAATGTTCGCGTTTAGATATAAAAAGACTGTTATTAAATGTCTTGACCAGCCTGTACAGACAATAAATTGCGTTTAATGCTAGGTACATATATTCCATACATCGCAGTATTATCATGGAATCTTTACCATTTATCATAGTTTTCAAATCAATTGCGCATTTTCCAACAGCTATAATAACAGTTCCATCAGCTGTTACCGTATGAGTATCTCCCAATTCAAAAATAGAAGCTGTTTCTGCAGGTGCCATGTTTAGCTGCACCATAGTCAACGTGCCAACTTGTAATATCAGAGTTTGTAAGTCCTTAGCTGGATGGATCTCACAAATTAGTTCAATAACTTGAAATACACATAAAGAGGTACAGCTGTACTAAACCTCATTATTTCTGCTGAATTCTATGCAAATGAAGCATATATGTATGTCTTGCGTCGTCAGCATCGTCTAGTTCATTATCTTGACACAAATCATGTACCCACGTCTGATACTGCTTGTCGTTTGATTTTTGAGAGACTTCCTCTTCACTCTTTTGGTCCTCTTCTGCGGCACTTTTATCTTCTTTCCATGGCCCTTCTCCTTAGTTACATTTTTTCCGTTTCCCCTATCTTTACCTTCGACTGGGCAGCTTTTAATTTTTTTTGTATTAGGTTTTATTTTATTGGTGTAGATGTTAAAATTGTTGCATGCTGCTTCATGCGACTTAATCTCGTATTGTGGGTATTAGTTTTCTCTGGCAACTTATATCAACTTCGCGTGATTAGCCAGGGACTGGTAAATTTACTGGGCCAGGGGCTGGACAATCAACTACGCTAGTTCTTGGTGGCGTCGTTATTAATGGTGGATTAATTTGTATTGATGTGCCAGGTACTTAAGAGCTTTCTTGGCCTGGTGCTAGGCTATCAGTTGCCATTGATTCATCATCGTTTTGAATGACCGTAGGTTTTTCCGACTGGAGTAATTCAACTAGTAGGAAATCTTCATCACAAAATACCTCAGTATTCATCGGATAATTATCTCTAGCTCTAAATCATCTCTCACTCATCACCACCACCATCATCACTGATGGATGGACGCGACGTTATTGAATTCCTTCTGCAATAAACTCACTTTTGTACTTCTGTCAGGTCACTTTTCATGTATGCACTTCCTTCTGTTTGTCCGTTTTAGTGATCAAAAAAACGCAATTTCAAGTGGTTGCAAGAGCATATATGTTTAGTTGAATTCGTAAACAAATGCAATATATGACTGGCATCATTGTCTAATATCAGCAGGGCTGGTTCCTCAGCAGAAGGTTTAGCGTGAAGCTTGAAAGTGTAAGAGCCATTCAAGAAAATGCTGCTGAATTACCCAGCCATTATCAGAGCATTTATATAGTGGTCCTGCTGGCCTATCCTTTTCAAGAAAGAAATCGTGAGGAGAACAGGACACAAGGGGCGGCTATTTAGAATAGTCTCCACTTGCGCAAACAATGTACACAATTCTTCGTATGTGAGATTCAAATTGCCTAAAACTCTTTTGATGTGGTATTTAGCAGACTTGATGCCGGCCTCCTGATTAATATTGAAAATAAAGCCAAGAACAGCTGCAGCTACGGCTGAGACAACCTACGGGTGAAAAAATAAAAAAATATAAAATAATAAAATAAAATTAAAAAAATATAGTGTAAAATAATAAATAAACAAGCAAGCTGTAGTCAATAAATAAACGAATAAATTAAAATAGTATAATACGCAATTACTATACTATAGACTTGCAATATAGATCTTACATAAACTTTATCCCTAAATGGTACATAAAATATCAGTAAAACTTGCGCATTATTTTTTTTATACTGTATGAAAAGTTACTACAAACCTATACACATTAACACTTAACAATTGACTAAGAAGGCCTTTTTTGTCTTCGTTTTTGGGGGCACGCTAATTGTCGAAAGCTATGCTCATAAGTTTTGTACCCTTTGCCCACCCGATGTCACTGTGTTTTGAGCATATATGCATTCTACGAATACAGATCAAACGTGCGTCGAAGTGGCCTTTATGCGCCCTTTGTGTTACTTGACATTTAGCTGACATCTAGATTAGAACAGTGTGGAATTTTGGGCTGGTATTTTATTGTTTTATCTTAGGCCTTGCCCTGCGGCTTTGCACGCGCTATAATAAGTGGCCACGGGCCTATCAAGATACGCTTATATAGAAGGGGTCCGTATCTGATAGGCCATAAAGGTATTTGTCAAATGACTTTAAAATTTGTTGTCCAATTTCGCTTCGATTTAAAATAATTTTCCCAATCACTGTTTAGCTAGGACATCTATCAACACAGAAAATTTCAAGCTTCTACATCTAAAAGTTTGGAAACCCTAGTGCGGTGACCACCTTGCGTGCGGATAGACGTACAGAGCGAAACTATGAGGATTTCTTCTAGGACTACCGAACCCTAAAAAAGCATTGCAATAGCTTTATATAGATTTACAACATACAACAATCAATTGACACGGGCATTCCGCGTTGGTGGAAATCGATTTTAAAAAAAAAAAAAAAAAAAAAAAAAAAACTATTAGATTTAGAGATTTGAAGTTTTCCATGTTGATAGAACATGCTAAAAACGGACAACAACTTTTGAAGTTATTTAACAAATACATTTATAGCGTATCAAATACGGAACCCTTCTATGTAAGCGTGTCTTAACACGCTCTTTGCCATTTTTTTTTAATGCTCTTAAACCCTTTTCTCCGATCCATTACGTAAATAGGCATTTATACACTCGCTCATCTCTACAACCTTACGATTAATATCACAAAGTGACATTAAACGGGTTTCACTGTTTTACGTGCCTTCCGAAACACGGAGGCGGTCGGATATCAAATATAAACCAGTGCTAGAATTAGTCACCCATCTATCACCCGGTCGCAGCCAGAGCCACAAGTATATCAAATAGTTTTAAGTAATAAAAAAAAATATTAACAAATAATTTGCATCACAGATATGTCGCACTTCATTCATTCATTGAAGTCAACGCATCAAAAAATTAAAAATATCGTAATGTAGAGGAAAAAGTTATCTACAAATTTTGATTTGATATATTAGAAATACCCTTTTTTTAGCCAAAAAATTGCAAAGTTCAAAATACTAAATATTTTGTGAACGATCAATAGATGGCTGGAACCCGTTTATTCTTATCTCACTAATTAAAATGATTTAAATTACCTTTTGAATTGATAAATAGTGCAGAATATTTAAAAGGACACATAAGTATTTATTTCAACGGTTTAGGACCTATTTTTGCGTCAGTAACTTAATTTATTAGACTCTAAAGTAAAAATATATTTTGTGTGTTCTTTTAAGGTCAACTTCTGGGGAATTCGGAAACTTTATCGGATCAACAAGCAACATTACGTCTTCGAGCCTGGCCTCGCTCGTCTAGAGCTTTCGCACTAAGCCAATATAATCCTACTTTAACTAATTAAGTACCAGATAACATAATAATAAAGATATTAAGCAACGCAAACATTGAACATTTTCCGTTGTACTTGAAATGCCCTGTTCTATTAAAGATAAACACTTCAAATGGGACAAATGCTGTCTAAATTTATTAAAATGAACCTGTTATAATTGAACACTCAGCATTACATCTAAGACTCTAAAGGCATGCCTCGTCCGCCTGGAACTCTCGTACTAAGCCAATATAATCCAACTTATATTAATAAATTACTAGAAAACAGATTAATAAATATATTAAGCAACGCAAGCACTTAAATTTTTCCGCTAAAATTGTTCCTGACTTATTGGACATTATTTGCTTAAAGGGGTACTTAATAAGCACCAATGAACATTTCTTGTTACTTGAATTGGTGAGTGATAATTCATTTACCTAGCGTTATCCCGGCCTAGTACCAGGGTCCCCTTAAGTTGTAGAGGATATCGCTGTGGGGTGACATTAATTGGTACCTACTGTTTTACGCGTCTTTCGAAGCACGGAGGAGGTCGGATATTTGAAAACTAGTCTTAGAATTGGTGGTCATCCATTTATTATCCAACTGAAGAAGATTTGCTTTAATGGATTGATTCAAATGTCAGCTGTGACCACCTCGATCGTTGAGTGCCTGAGCCTGAATCCTACAAAATGTTACGACCCTAAAATTTAACCCAGAATAATTCTGGGTTAGGTTTTTGAACCATTTCGTAACTAAATTTGCTAAAATCGATTTTACAAGATTTCATTAAAATTTTGCTAAAACACTTTGTTGCAAAGCTAACTTATTATTATCATTTGTATTGTTGGTCTTATTATGCAATTTTCACATTAGCCCCAATTACTTGAAACCAACCTGGACCTGAAAATTTTGACAATAAGCGAATCATAGGAATTATTTCTTATTGATATTTTCTACAAAATATCTATATTATATTTTTATAATGCTAATCATATTAGCATTATGCATAAAATATTGGAGCAATATACGAATAGTTGCAGAGCTGATAACAAATTATAATTTATATTTGATATTGTGATAATATTTTATTTGTATGCTCGTCATATTGCTAATGGACATGCGGGTTTCTTGATGAGTTATTTAATATTTGCATGCTATAAGGCAGAATATTGCAACGCTTAATTAATTTGTTAATATCCTAATAATTCATCAAATAAATAATTTAAATTTATACTGGACTATATGACACACGGACGTCTGTTCCTAAGGTAGACAACTTAATGCCTGTGTAACCTGTGTGCCAGTAACAGACGTTTCGTGTTGGGTGTGACCTTTCCGCTTTTATCTAGACAACGTGTCCCAAAATTCGGTGATAAGGGGGAACCAGAGGATGGTCCTGGAAAATAAATGAAAAAATATGCCTCCATTTTTTTGATTATGAATAAAATAATTATTTCCAGGGGGTGGATCTTCCTTTATTTGTCGGATAGCTGGTCCGATCCACACGATCCACACACGTGTATGCAACCCCCGGAGCGCCCTAGCTGCTATTGTCACACCCCCTATACCGTCCGTGACAGTGGTCCGCATTCTTTCTCTCCTCCCCCTCCTCCCTCTTCTTTTATATCCTTTTACTCCATCTCTTTCCCTTACTCTTGTCTTTCTAATTAGAGGTAGAGCCACGCTTGTAGCCGAATTGGGCCGGCGCGTCCGGGTACCAGTACCTCTTTCTCACATAAGATCAGCGTGAAGTGGCGGCAATGCTGTCACCTTCACTCCGATCTTATGTGAGATAGAGGTACTAATACCCCGACGCGCCTTTGCGCCTTACGGCTGTAGACCGAAAAGAATGTAAGTGTGGCGTTTTCAAATAAAAAGAGAACCATCAAAATTGGTTCATCCGGTCGAAAGTTCTGAGGTAACAAATAAAAAAAACCATAATTCCGAGAACAATGATTACCATTTTTATGGATACTTACAATTATTTACCCTAGATTAGTGAAGTATCAAAAGAAGCACTGTTTCCAGTAGATTTAAAATAATACGACAAAGCTGCGGAAAAAACAGGAGGAGGCTCTCAATTCGACTGTGTTACTATTATCATTTTATTAAATTTATATATATATATATATATAAATTTAATAAAATACTATTGAGACTTGCAAACATAATGACAATGTCAAACAAAAATTGTTGGCCAACAATTCAATCAAGGTCATAGAGATTGGTTTGCTAAATTCTTACGTAGGATTAGTTAGTACAGGTATGAATTTCTTTTCACTTAATCGGTACAGGGTTTTTTATTTGATGGAAATTCCTTTTCTATGGAATCTTAAGCGTTTCCAGGTTTAGTCATGCTCCTTATTTATTTCTATGTTAAAAGAGAAACTGAATATAGTGTAAAACATATTCTTCGGTCGAAGTTATCTAAATAAATAAAAATCAGTTTCCAAAATGTATGTACTATAACTTCAGAATGACTGTACCAAAATTGAAAGTTATTTTTTTGCTGTGTTCGTTATTGTTACGACAAGGTTTGTGTACTTAAAAATATCTATCTGTTTGTTACGAGTAACTTTTGAAAACATTGAGAAAGGGAACGGGAAATGAATTAATGTTATAGGATAATGGAGTGCAGTAAATAGTAAGTAACCCAACGCTCGGGCAGGGCAGCATTTACCATATTTTAAAAAATAGCCATGTCAAAATTCTAATTAGTTTTGTTGTTTTGATAATTAAATAGGTAGTCATTTAGGGGTCCGGCGTTCGTCGAATTCCTCCAAATGTTGGGACAGACTGTTCGGTTAAAGGAATTCGACAAGTACAAGGCCGGATTGGATAATCGCTCGGACTCCACTGGTCTGTACTCCGTTTATACAACGTACCAAGGTTGTGAGATCATGTTCCACGTTTCGACAATGCTCCCATACACGCCAAACAACAGACAACAGCTGCTGAGGAAGCGGCACATAGGCAACGACATAGTCACGATTGTCTTCCAAGAACCAGGTGCGGCGCCCTTCACGCCGCGGAACATCCGATCCCAGTTTCAACACGTCTTTGTGGTCGTTAGGGTTATAGACCCGTGTACCGAAAACACACATTACAGCATAGCTGTGAGCCGTGCTAAAGAAGTGCCTTTATTTGGACCCCCCATCAAAGATGGCGCCGTTTACCCGAAGGGTGAAGGCTTCACAGATTTGCTTCTTAGTAAGGTCAGTTAAAATTGTTTTTTTATTCACCCAGGTCCTTTATTAGAAAATGAAGGCTTTACTTTATAAGCTCATAAAATGTTTCCGAATAAATTATTCTATTGAAATACAATCTGCAAAATTGTATCACAAGTTGTGATATTGAGCGATACATAAAATAAACAAGATTTTAATATGAAAGACATGTGGAGGTTACAAAATGTGAAGAAAGTAATCGGTTATTTAAAATTAAAACCAACGTTTTCAATTTCAGGTTATAAATGGTGAAAATGCTGCTATCCAATCTCCTAAATTTAGTACGATGGCAACACGCACGCGGCAGGAATACCTCAAAGACCTCGCAAGTAACTACATAACCGCAACAACCGCGGAAACTGGACAGAAATTTTGTAAGTAATTTGTTTATGACGTAACAACGTCTTATAAATCTATTAACGCCGGCTGCACGGATGAAAAAGCACGACTGGAGTTATGTTGGTGCTCGTGCATTAATAACTCGCTTTACGCTCCGTGCAATAATCTACTATTAATTCAAACAAGAAGTTTGTGAGATTGGCGTGTTTAACCAATCTGATTATTCAGCTTTATAGCATTTTACGAAAATTGCGCGGACGGAGAAATATGAAATTTCGTAGAATTATTGTTTATATAGAGAATATTAGAAAATATGCATTATTAATACATTACATTATTAAAATAAAACCTCACGCACACCAATGCCAAACGATGTATATATATATATACACTTTTTACTATAAGATTGTGCCAAAGGATGGTTATGACGACCCTATGTATG
Organism: Charaxes varanes; assembly: GCA_024363005.1. Taxonomy (NCBI): domain Eukaryota; kingdom Metazoa; phylum Arthropoda; class Insecta; order Lepidoptera; family Nymphalidae; genus Charaxes; species Charaxes varanes. The sequence goes on along the minus strand of JANCMC010024009.1, from coordinate 3,404,462 downwards.
TAATACTCAAATATAACAATGTAGTTGCACAAAGAATTAAATTTTTTTGCATCGTTTTAAATAAGCATACAGTACACAAATCTAAAGGTCTGTGGGCGTATTTCGACCAGCCGGCGATTTTTAGTTAGTATTAATGTAAGAGACATGTGTTTCCAGTGCGGAAGTTTCTAGACAGCATTGCTATGCTAGATTATAATACTGAATTTAACTTTTCAGCTATTTTCTCATCACTGCTGAAGAGCGGCAATAAT
>JANCMC010024009.1:3367364-3404111 GCA_024363005.1 Charaxes varanes | reverse complement strand
GCATTGCTATGCTAGATTATAATACTGAATTTAACTTTTCAGCTATTTTCTCATCACTGCTGAAGAGCGGCAATAATTCCAGTAACAACGCTGTAATACCGCGTGTCGACGACTGTACGAACGATGTGCTTGTTGGGGGTGCTTTGTGTTTCAATGTAAGTGAAATTTATTTACTACCTATGGAAAAATTAAATTTCACCATCGGACAATGCATTATAACTCAAAATTCCACCTAAACCACATAGATATCCTGGCACGCACCTGGTATCAAGTCTAAAAATGACAGTATTTCAGAAACCATTTAAAATATATATTTGTCGGATAAAATTAGATAAGTAAAGCTTAACAACCGTATTTATTTCTATATGACGAGCGAAATGAATAAAGATTAATGACAACTTATAAACCCAGCAGAGCGTATGACGTTACCGTATATTATAAATGCGTTCCAATTAGCGATCGCAACGTTTTGAAGGGCTCTTTCAGATATTCGACCCTTAACAACCGCGGTCGTTACGGTTGCTGCGAAAACATCGATGTGACGCTTAGTGGAACGCACTGCTAACATAAACTGACGTCATGACAACTTCGAGTGTTTTTGAGTGAAAATGCTTATTTTTTTTTTGTTATCAAACCGTTAATTTCTGCAGAAATATTTTTTTTTATTTTGGCAATAGCAGATATTTGAGAACATTATAAACCTATTTGTCAAAATTTGTCATCATGCGTATTTTCTTATAGATAAATCAAAACCCAAAAAAATGGTCTCAACGATGTAAAAATTGTCCCAATCACCATACTTATATCATTGATAGACTATAAAAAGATTATCGGATAGCAAGATGTAAGTAAAAAGACGATTTAAACTTTATGGTCGATTTTTTCAGGTGCAAGTCCAGGATGAAGGAGCGGGTGGTACAATATTAGACTGCATCATGGGAGTATCGGCGGACTCTATAGTCATCGTTGAGGAGAGCACCAGACAAATTATTTTAGTGTTCCCTACAAACACCTTACTTGGTAAGATGTGAACAATTATAAATCTATATAAATATAAAGGCGCATCAGTGGGTGTACTTCAATAATATCGGTTTGTTTTGTTTGTCATCTCCCATGACTGGGTTGACTCGGATGGCACTTGAATTTGAGGTCTGAGAGCCCTACCTCTCCGAGACGCCATCGGCTACGTATCCAAACAATTCATATTAAAATTTAAGTCAGGTAAGTGTCTCTTGGCGACCGTTTGGCGACGTCGCCTAATTAGAAGCGTGACCACAAGTACTACTGGCTACTCCATTGGCAACCGCAGGTATTCAAGGCTACTTAGCCGGCGACGTCGCCACGGCGTCTCGGTGAGATAGAGCACTAAAAGAGACGGATTTCTTAGGAATGTTTCATGAGGTGCCCATTTTTTGTATTGTTCTTTATATCTTATATTAATTAAATAAAAAGATTGAGAAAGGCCTTTACTCAACAGTGGGACACAGGTGGCTGAGACATATAAACAAATAAATATTTATAGTTCCTATAATAAATGGCGTTTAAAACTCACGTGTACGTTACCATGTGCTCCAAGAATTCTTTACATGTTAAAACCAATCGACATATTTTAAAAAGTGTTAATTTATAAGCAAGCTAATTAACTAGAATATATCTCATATATAAAATTCTCGTGTCACGTGATGCGTTGCCAAACGCCTGTACCGATTTTTATGAAATTCTATATTCTTATTCAGTAGGTCTGAGAATCGGCTACTATCTGTTTTTCATACTCCTATGTGATATTATTATGTCATCTAAATAGCCACCGTTTCGAAATTTATTATCCCACGAAGCCTTTTCCACCTCAACTCAACTTGTAACTAACAGAATTCTTGACCGATCCCACGACCGGCCGATAGGGTGAAAGGAGCGGCCGTTCGAAGCGCCAGGTTCCAAGTTAGGGGGCTAAACTTAATAAGCGATTTTTCTGAGTTTTATTTTATTTATTTATTTATTTTATTTGTAACAAAATAAAACGTCTTGTTTACATCATTTATTATAGACCAAAGCACTAGTCTCGATTTCATTGTGATGCATTAGCAATGCAGCCCAAATAGACGTCACCGTTACCGAAACAGCTTAGTGGAGCGCAAGAGTTTTCAATTTTGTCGGCACTCCCGGAGTGAAATTTTATAATTTTGTATCATATCTATCTATACTATCTATTTAAATATAATGAACTAATTACAATCCGTGTTTAATTTACTTGAAACCGTTGTATACAAGAATAAATACTGTAGAACTTTAACAATAGTGATTTATTTTTTAAAGTTCGTTTCTATTATTCAATAATTTCATACTAACGATATATCTTTAAATAGTATATGACAAAATCAAAAAAGTCGCTTCACGATCTTGTGGGCTTAGATCTTTTAAACTACGAAACAGATTTCAATGCGGTTTTTAGCAATAAATAGAGCGATTCACTAGAAAGGATTATATATATCACTAGTTGTTACCCGCGATTTCGTCCACGTAAAATTAAATAAAAAAAATTAGCGTCATGATATATAACCTTCCTGCCCTGCCGCCTGTACGCGAGAGGACCTGATGCGGGCCACAGAGGATGCTGTTCGCGTGGCTGAGTTCTGGGGCGAAACTGTTTGATGCGCCATCGACACGACAAGAAGAAGAGAGCAAGAGTAGCAATCCAAAACAGTATAACACTTTTGGTCCGATTTGAAAAATTCTTTCAATGTAAGATAGCCCATTTATCGAGAAAAGTTATAGGCTATATATCATCACGCTAAGATCAATAGGAGCGGAGCACCAATAAAGCGTATTTCAAAATCAGGGTCTTTTTTCCTTTTAAAAGCTTCCGCTGCGTGCGCTATGTAAACAGTTAAAGTTTCGCAATTATCATGTATGACTAAATTTTCCCCCTTTAAAAGTCCTAAATAAAAGTTCTCAACAGCATATGCCTATCTTTTAAGGTTGGCTTACTATTAACCTTTTTATGCTAGACAAATTTGTTTTGACAAGTGACAATTTCTTTGCTATAAAGCCGGAGTCAGACATAGCTTCATTTGAATGATCATTTAGTGTAGTTGAGACTTTGTGTAGCTGCGCAATCTTTTGTAGAATTTTGTAGTCTTCCAGGACAAATATGTACAAATACTTTGAGCTATGTCTGGCTCCGGCATTATAAAAATCGAATAAAAAAAAATGATTGTTCAATGTCATTCATCAAGGTAATGAAATATTAAAAATAAGAAAATAAATTAAATATTAATAAAATGATTATAATACCTATAATAATAAATATTAAAAGATTTGAAGACTTGACACATAGACTGATTGTTACAAGAATAATGTATAAGGTACAAATAAGCGCAATACATAATGCAAAGTGACGTCCCATAAAAAAACTTATTGCAATACAAGTATTTCGGGCTATATTCGTACTCTGCAGTGACTAAAAATTCATAAATTAAATTTAAAAAAATAATTATAATTAATAATCAGCAAGTGCAACTCAACCTAACGATCAACTCAAATGTCGACCATTGATTAGGCCACGACCTCCTCAAATAAGTAGTATGTTATACAAGCGGAAGAAATACAAACCAGTTTTAGATAATTCACGGAATTATTTGATAATTTGTAATATGCGACAGAATCCTTTAATGAAATGGTAGACGCGTATATATAATATTTTACACGATATTTTATTTAATTTAACACGATTTAAATTAAATTAAATTAAATATCGTTTATTCATCCTTTTCAAGAATTTGCTTTGTCCTTAGATTTGGCAATAAAAAGTTTTCAGTCACCGGAATCCGCGAAACATAATTCAGGGATTTTTTCACGTTGTGAACTGTTCAACTTTTGAAATAATGAGCGAACTTTTTGTTTTCCGTACGATTTGAACAAATAAAGAACAAGGAAAACGTGCTATCGATGTTTTTGTTTTCTTTGGCAAAGGTAAGGGGGGAGTCCTTTATCCCTGGAAAGATCCCTCTTTCATACTTTTTCCCAGTTTGTTCCTCAGCGAACGCAGGAAGATTTCAGATATCGGGCTGCGTTACACACAAGTTTTGCGCTTGCTTTGAATGGACTCACGAATATTACTTAATACAAAAGAATCGTTTTATAGAATATGATTATAAAAGTGTATTCTGACTTAAGTATAAGAATGCTCTTAGGTAAAGGCCGAGCTCAGTATCCCTGTAAATAGAGCCCATAATGTTCATTACTCTTAAAACAACAAATTAAAATAAAATATTTTCAAATAAAAAACCAAGCCAAATAGGTTCAGCGCTAAATCGATGCAAATGGTACCGACTATACATCAGAAGGTGTCTACTAAATCGTGTGACAGTAGTAATTATTTTTTCCCGACGATGTACTCGAAGCTACGCTCGATGCGGTTATCGGCGTTATACCCGACGGTTTTGCCGTTTCTGATTTTCAGCATCATCATCATCATCATATACTTGGTATAGAGATTATATACTTGGTATATTATTCAGTTCCTTACATAATGCCGATTGCCGTGTTAAATTTTTAAATCGTATCATAATTTAATACTCGGAGCAATTACGGGCAAGCTATCTGTCTTCAAAATAAATAATATTATACATCTTTATTCTTTACTAACAGCTCCTTCAATTAAATAAAAAAATCTTTTATAAATTCTATTTTATAAAAGACCTTGGTTTGTCAAGAACTATCATAAGTTCATTACTAGAAAGGACATCTAAATCCGCACTAGCAGGATCATACCAGATTTGGCTAGGCAGGGAAGGGAATACTGGCAGTGAAGGTGAGTGTTAGTGATCACTATAAAGAGTGCATAACGGTGACCATCGTGATTTTGAGAATGATAAAACAATTGCCCATATAAAAATTCAGCGTATTCCGTTAGATTCTGTTCGCCTCTTTCATTGAATTATGTGACTGGGCTACAATAATAAGATTGTTTGATTATTTTCACTTCAATTATATAATCTTGTATAGACACTGTCGGCTGTCAGAAACAGATCGCTATGTAGCGATAAGACGGATGATTGTTTCTGCAATATCGCTCGCTCAATCATCCACTGACGTGCCTGATGTTTTCGGTCTAAAGAGTTCGGTCTAAGTACAGACAGCTTCGTTTCAACGATATCTTTAAAATAAATATTCAGTTAAAAAGAAAAACAACTAATAAAATATTGCTTTGTTACATATTATTTAAATACATATTTACTAATAATGCCGCTTTTATAGAATCATAATGGGAATAAGTCGCAAATGACAAAACGTTTAAAGCAAAGTAGTTTAGTTTCTCATGCATGTCATGGATTTCCGCAAAGTAACGCCTGATTCTATCAATTACTTTCTTTCTTTCATATAGGAGAAAGATGTAGGTTACATTTTTACAAGTAAGTTTATTAGGTGATTTTCGACTTACACGGATAATTGCAGTACTAAACATTTACAGGTGCCTTGCCAGAGATTGACAGACGATATTGTAAAATATTTAATGTAGCATGCACCAGCCTCTTAAGTTTAGTATTGAAATTCTTTTTTTTATAAAAAAAAGATCAAATTAGTGACATTCATTGCTCCCGTAAGTACATTGTTGCAGATAATTTGCTTACTGGTAGTTTTTAAGATTGGTGAGTTTATACTATTTTATTTTATTTATTTTATTTTTTTATTTTTAAGGGAAACATACAGTACATGTTTTACATAAACTTAATGCTAATAAAACGAATACTAGATATTGTTAGTGATGAAAAAAAATTAGCACCTAAGGAATGTAAAAAAAAAAGTATTATAGACAATTATTTTTTTGCCGAAATAAGGCCCAAAGCGTTGCACCAATTTAAAAGTGTTAGTGTTAAGGTGGTGGGTACATGCACTTGTGTTAAAAAAAAAACAAGTTATACAACGTAACCTTAATAGAGTTTCAATGTAAATATTTCCTATTAAATAGAAAAAAAATTTGAACAACATATCAAAATGTGTCCATTCAAAAGTGTACCTTAATTAATTTGAATTAATCAAAATCAGCAATTAACAAAATCGATTTTCGTCACGAAAAACGTCACCCTTTTCCTTAAACTCATCGTACCAAAAAAAAATACTGAGGAACGGAGATATCATATTGGATTTGCTATACAAATGCTACAAGCGGAAAAGATACGATAGATTCAGGCGTTGCTTTACGGAAGAGGTGTCGGTAACGTTAACAGTGTCGCGAATTCAAAAATGTATAGATACTTGTACCTTGGTATCAGACGCCCTAGCACGAATATTTCAGATAGTAAATATGCTATGTTTTAGTTGGATTAAATTACAGACAATAACTGTGTTATGTTTTAAGTTGGACTTAATTACAGATAGTAACTATGTTATAATATAAATTGGACTTAAGTACAGATAGTAACTATGCTGTGTTTTAAGTTGGACTAAATAACAGATAGTAACTACGCTATGTTTTAAATTGGACTTAATTATAGATAGTTATGAGATCAAAATCAGTTCAATACTTTCACTGTGTATGTTCACTATATAGTTCTCTTTATATAGTTCATGTCGCAATAATATTATTATATGAGTATGATTGAAAGAAAGGCAACAGGAGTAAGTCAAAATTTAAGTATATAAAGCCGTAAGAAATCTTGCTATGTCTTTGTCACAGGTTCTCACAATTTTGAAACCTCCTTGGTGTGACGTCAGGATATATTGTTTTCTCAATCTCGTACGTACAAAGTAGCTATCTGGTGGGGCATGTTTAAATTTTACTTTAATAAGTATTGAAGAGGAAATGGCACGACGATTTGGGATGCCTTTTCGTTGATGGTATGGATGAGAAAGTGGACCGAGAAGGGGGAAGCCTTTGCCCAGCAGTGGGACAAAGATAAAGATTAAAATAATATTCTAATTAAAAAAAAAGTATTAAAGCCTCGAAACCTAAACAGTAGGAGGTGAAATTCCAAAAGGTGTTCGGTTTTAACCAGTGGTGTCTATATTTATATACAGTCCTGTATATATTTATTTATTTCAGACCTTCCAAACGGCGACGACATACAAGTCAAAGAAATCAGGCATGAAGCAACGGGCAAACGCTAGTGTTCCAAAAACTGTAGAAACAGATTTGAAAAGCGAGCGGGTCGGCCCACAGAGCGCGTCTCACACCAATCAGATTGACTGCTGGCCTACTTACGTAGATTGCATAACGACCCTAGACTTGAACTGAATTATCGGCCCGCTAACCACTAACCCGTGCTGCTCTAATCGTGAAAGTTATTTTATTCGATATCAATACGGTTCATTAATATTACTTTTATATCCTTATCTCTCTCTGCGCAGTACTCCCCATTAGGGGCCATCCGTAAATGAGGTCACACGTTAGCGGTGGAGAGGAGGTGTAGGAGGGTTATCGTCAAAATGTGACATTGTGTGAAAAACGAACAAAGGGCCCTTCCCCTTCAAAAGATTTGTGACGATCACACATACCAAAATTTAATTTTTTTTCATACAAACTTTAAACCTCTATTTCAACCCTTCCATACTTCATTTTCGCAACAGAAAGGGGCATATGTCCTTCTCCGAAATCCATTCTATCTCTATACCGAGTTTCATCGAAATGGGTTCAGCGATTTAGGTGTGAAAACGTAATAGATATGTAGATTTACTCTCACATTTATAACATTAGTAAGTATAGATTTTTCGTTGTTGACAAACCTACCTTTTTGCGCACTTAATCATTAACTGACTGATTATGTAAAAGGTCTAAAGTTATTTAGTAATTCAGGCAGCTTTGTTCCAACTTCGTCTATCTACCAATCCAACAATTGTTTAGATATCTCCATCCAACACTGAGATAAAGCCATTTTAGTATTTTTAACTAAAATAAGTTTTTAGTTAAAAAGACAAATAAATAATAAGGAAAATATCATCAAAATAATATTACAATACCATTAATCACTTCAGTGTCTATTAACAAAATGTGGGATAAGTCGTAAGCGACAAAAACGTTTACTTCTGCGATTTTTAAAAATTCAACTTTTTTGAGTTAGGTCAGTTTATAATTAAGCGTGCGATGTAAATATAAAAAGATTGATACAAGTAGCAGTCGAACTAAATATAATATGTAAGTCAACTCTGTAAAATCATATATCCAGTGGAAACCATCCAAAAATACTTTTCCTCGACTCGTAACGTGAAATTGTGTTTACATTGTAACACTGAGATCACTGCAACATCTTTTGGCGTGTTTTTATAACACACTCTAGGGTTGCCAACGTCTCTTCGGCGAATTAATTAAATATTCTTTAAAAAAACTACTAGTATTTTATGGGAATAGAGCAGAAGATAGAAAAGGATAGGTTTGGTACTAATATATGTTTTTCATAAAAGCTTACTACATTTTATTTTATAGTTTTTAAGGGTTTTTGGTCTAGTTATTTCTTGTAACATAAACATAATATTTGTCAATAAAAGTCCCATCAAAATCGGTACATCCGTTTTAGAGATTATCCATATAATACAGACAGAACGACTGAGACAAAAATTGTTTTTTTTTTTTTTAATTATGTTTATTGTATACGGACATTTAGTAAAATAAGTTTATTTGGACGTTACAAACTGACACTTTGTTGAACGAACGGTTTCGCCGGGAGCTGGTTATATATATTTATCAGCGGTTTCGCTGCGAGCCTACCGTTATGGAAATGGGAGCGACCGCGCTAAAATCCGGTGACGCGGTCGGCGGTGTTATTTTTAATATTTTTGTACTTACTAAATTGTTTATTCGTTTTTGTAAACTACACAAGACCACAGGAATTATTACGCACATTCCGTTCGAATAATCGTGAATCTTGTAGTAAGTAACTCACAGTTTTCAGAGAGCCTAGCACGAACTTTCCGAACCGAAGTAAGTCGACCAGTCGACTTTACTTAGGATCAAAGTGTTCGTGCTAAGCCCACAGGAGGCCAGTCTTAATAGTGTCACGCTTTTAATCGGTGCTAATGCAACCCACTAAGAAGGGTCCGCTGTTGGCCTAGCACGAACATTTTCGTCCTAAGATCAACTCATCGACTTACTTACTTTGGTTCGAAAAGTTCGTGCCAGGGCGACGGTATACTTTTTTTAAGTAAAATATTATTTCTTTCTTTATAAAAAGTTTTCGTTTTGACTTCAAATTATTGGAAGTAGACTTGATTGAACTTGTTTTTGACGTTGGTTGATAAGGTATGTACTAGTGGCTGCAAAATATAATTATATTTCTTTAGTCTTTTGTTCTTTAATTTATGTTCTGTACCTGTAATCTTGTCTTATATTTTTGTAGTGTGTTTGTGTGTGTGTTGGGAAATTAGAAGAAAACGAAGAAAAGAAAACGAATTAAATCAATATAAAAGGTCAGTAACTCTAGCTAAGTCGCTAGTAAAAGCTAATTACGGATATAACAACAGATTTTTCACCTATATTTGAAACAAATACCCAATAACTATTTTTGCACATGACCTAACTACAAATTTGGTTCGTCTCTAAATATATCAGCGGTGTAAATAGATTTATCAATGATTGTAGGCGGCTCTCACATAACGTTGCAGAATACGATTCCTATCTGGCAGATAAGATAAATATCTAATGCAGTGTGGTAGCCATATATTACTAGAGGTGCCAAGTCAATATAGTCAATTGTACAATGAAACCTGTATGCTGGGCTCATAGCAGATCCTTCTTAGCGACAACGAGGATTGTATTAGCATTGTTTAAAAGCATGACACGAATTAGACTTCCCTCGAGTGGGCTTAGTACTTTTTAACCTAAGTTAAGTCGATTGGACAAATTACTTCGGTTCAAAAAATTCGTGTTGTCCTAGTTCAACTTGTACCACTAACTACACGGAAGCAACAGTCAAAGACCGATTCGGCGACACAACTGGACTTTTTTATTCAGATACACGCACAGTAAGGAGCTGGGCGTGATAATGACTCAACAGGATTGGGGTGTGAATCAAGCACCTTAAGAATTTCAGTCCATCCTTTTACCGTTGAGCTATCGAGCGTTATATTTACGTCTGTAGAACTGCGGATGCTGTTCTCCGATGTTGATGGGAGACAGGTGATGTCTATTTTGGTGCCGTGTATCGTATTACACAACACCACACGCGGTCTTAATTTACCCACTTTGTGAGACAAAATTCACTCACACGTGTTAATATCTCTCACTCAATGACAAAAAGCAGCCACAATTTAAATATTATTTATAAGATAATACTAGCGGACCCAGTAGACGTAGTCTTTCACAACTTTTGGCTTATCTGCTATTAGCCAATTAACCAATCTTCTTTATGTCTTCTCGATAAAACGTGACCCTGCCCGTATGTTTTATATGGCACGTGAGCCAAAAAGTCTAGTAAAAACGTCATCTATTTGAACAATTTGTTCAAATAGTTTATATAATAGTTACTTTTTTAAATAGTTCTAATTTATGAACAAGGCTTTTCTATTCTGGATAGATTAGATCACTAACATAAAATAAAATAAAAATAAAGACATCACATGAAAACAGATGGACGGCTATAAAACTTTGCAAAGGTATAGTTTAACTAAATTATGAGCTAAAAATGGCCGACTGATTTTAGCAGTTTGCACTACTAGTATAGGAAAGGTACCAAAATTGTATATAAAAGGCAATCATTCTTCTAGTAAACATGCGCTAAGAACGAGTGTTTCGATAGGGTTAAATTAAGGGTCTCTAAGAAGTTGTAAAACATGCTATTTGTTTATTTTTAAAAACTAGTAGAGATCGCCGGCTGTTCAAAATTCGTCCAGAAACCCTTTTGCGTACAACCACATTATATATTGTTCCATTGACAGGAAAAAAAATTGCCAATTAATACATGTATGGACCAGATAAAGGTGTTTAATGAGCGAGCGCAAAAAAATACGCGACATATACGCGTTCATGTTACTAAGGAGCGGTGAAGTGGTAAGATATATAAGCAAGAATGTATATATAGACAAAGAGAATCTATATATAAAGGCAAAAGGTCACCACGAAGTCTCTATAACCGCGGGAAGTACAAATACGAAATTTCATAGTTAGAGATCCTCTAACAAGGGACTTTTCCATACGACCAGATTAAAGAAGTCTAAGGGCAAATTTAATTTTACACGAAGTCGTGGGAAACAGCTAGACCACTTGAAAAAAGTCAATTTGCCTTAACAGGGAATTATTGTTTTAGTTAGGGATTTAAAAGAGTTAAGAAATTCTGAAGAGCTATCGCTTAGTATGTGCATACTATGTAAAATCAACGATACCCAGCATTTATTTTGATAATACAGAAGCCGTTGTAACACTTTACTATGTGCCTTATTGCGGTGAAATTAGAGCCACTCTATGATCAAGTGTGTTCAAAAATATATTTAAATAACAGAGATATATGTTTTAAAATATTGTCATTACTTATTATGGCTTTTAAATCATATTTTCTGCCGCTTACCGTAACCTCAAGTTGACTCGTATGTATTTATCCATAATTAAAATATTTGAGGAAGGTTATGCCTTAAGCTCCATATTGATTCAGTTATTATGAATTTTGCATTCATATTTATTAATATTGTTGATAGCATTCGATTATCCATATTTGTACATCTATATTTCTTACTCCTCCAAAAATATGCATCCTTATGACCGCTAATATTTCTTGCGGACGCGGATTTACACTTAATTGGTTATAATAAATAGAAGTTTTGAGGAGGTCGTGGCCTAATCAGCGGTCGGCATTTGAGTCGATCACTAAGTTAAGTTGCTCTGGCACTTGAGATCACGATGCGCCTAAAACCTTCAGCATCTTCTTTAAGCTCCATGTACATTGGCCTCTTTTGAAGGAGTTGTTTTATATTCAACATTAGCGGACCCGTCACACGCTGTCTTGCTTGCATTTTGGCTCATCTGCTATCAGCCAATCTCCTATGAAATAACAATTTTAAATGGCACATCAGTCAGAAGGTTTTATACTAACGGCACCTACTCGAATTAACATGAAGTAGCGACCAAACCTACATTTTTTAATATTTTAATTATCTTCAGTCTTTTTCCTTCTTTATTTTCTTTAAGAACCTTCCCGAAAATATGGGAAATAGTAAAAAATAAACAGAATTAAAAAACGTTTCGTCGTCTCTGAGTTTCAGCGATAGTAACCAACAACAATGGAGTTTTGTACACACATAGAAGATATTTATTTTATTGGCTGCATGTAAGCAAACATCAGTCATTGGCCCACCTTTGCGGGTCCATTCGTGCCACATGCCCAGCCCATTCCCACTTGAGCTTTGCTGACTTTTTTCCCCACATCTATGACATTATTATTAGCATACATAATTTGTTACTACAATGCTGTTATTGAATTATTAGCGGAATAAGTCGTAAATGACAAAACGTTTTTTGCGGTTTCCCAAAAAGTAGTTTGTTTGAGTTAAGTCAGTTTATTATTAAGCGTGCGACTTAGACCCATTCGCACGGGAGCTAAAAAGCGCTGCTTTAAATCTCGGCGTTGGGGGTTTTTCAGCGTCGTCGGTACGAAAATATACTGTATATGTATATACATAGTGTTGAAAATAGAAAATTTTATATGTTATAAAAGCGCTGCCGTGTGAACAGAAACTTAGGGACTCATAAGCTCTATTTGAACGCTTTTCTAGCGCAAGTTAAAAAAAGCTCTCGTGCGATGTGAAATAATAGTTTTGCGTTGCACGTTAGTCAAAACGGATATTAACGCCATCTATTCCAAAGTAATTAAGCAATTTTGATTTTTTTAAATAATCCTCTGACTATTCCTTCCATTTTAAAAAAGTGCTTTAGAAATATTTTGAGATAAAATATCTCTATAGCTTAATATTCGTGTTGGCAGTTCAGTTAAGTTTTTTAAAAGTGATTGTGGTTTGAACCGAGCACTTCATAAATTTCGATCCAAACTTCTGAGTTCTAGAGTTTTCAATTCACTTGTTTTTTTGTCAGTTTCTAACTGTTTAGTTTCTTTCCTAGCCAATAATCAAATATAAATTGTCTATATTAACAGGAATACAAAATGTACATTCTCCTTTACCGCGCACTTCACTCGCGTAATTCTTAGTGTAGTGTTCTGAAGCGTTTCAATTATTTATTAATTCGCTACCATCTCGGGAATAATCTACGATAAATTATTATTTTCACTTGAATTATGTAACATTTAAGCCTCTGTCAACTATCCAGAATAAAAAAAATTATGATCTATTTTAGTGGAAACTATCACACAGTTACTATATTTAAAGGAAACGATTTTAGTTTTCGATTTAGAGCAGTATTTCCCAACCTTATTATATTCTACGTTAATTAGAAACATTACTTAGAATTATAAATTACCAACCATACAACTGAATAAAATTAAAATGCATAATATGATTTTATATACGGTACTTATAGTCAAAAACTTTTTCGGGAAGGTGCGATATGATAAGGGATAAAATGACGTCACGTCCGCTTGACATTGCAGGTGCAGCAACTGGGGACTTTTAAATCCATTTGTTTCCCTTCTAGTGTTATCATCCCTCTCAGTATATGCTTCTGCGCGCAGAAGGACTCATATCCATGTTGGAAGTACGCTTGAGGAAGATGTATGAAGTGAATAATGGAAAAACTGACGTGTATCCTGTAAGTGATGTAATTTTTAATTACAATTATAAGATGTATGTATTTATATTATAATTCTTATGTACTGTTTCAAATCAGTTTCTCAAACTAATTCTGCTCTTTCTTGTGTGTTGTATTTATCTGTGGAAACTTTACTGGACAATGTATTTGTTTTATTAGCATTAAATTTAAAAATATAATGAACTGTATGTTTCCCTTAAAAAAAAAATTAAAAAAAAGGAAAGATGTAATAAAATTATTAATTAATTAATCACAGAAAAGAAAAGATAAGAGAGAGAACAGAAAAGAAGCAGAACATTTAATTACTTTGCTTTAATAGAGGAGACAAAAAAAGAAGGGCGAATAATCATCGCTCCAGCCCAAGTTTTAAAGCCTTCAATGAAACTCTTAAAACCTTTATCTGCTTTGTTCAGTACAAACAAATATACAGAAATTTTAGGCGGGCAATTCTTATGATTTTGGTATAAAAAAATCTTACTACAGTATTGTCTCTTTTACTAATGTTATCAGATAAACACTACACACTTCGTTCATAACCAAAAAAACATTTTTGATAATACTTGCAAGATTTTAACATCATTCATTTAAAGGTTCTAGACTATTCCAGCCTTCCACTACCTACCATTTCTAACACATGCTTAACGCTTTATAGTAGGGGAAACAAGGTCATTAAACATAAACTAAAGACTGCCTAATATAGATTTACTTAAATATATTCTCTTAGTTAAAGAAACATGTGCAAATATTTAATGGTTTCAAAGTTAAAGTAAGTTACTAAGAGAGTTTAAGGTTAATTAAAAGAACGTACATATATCCTCATCAAGTACCGGGCTATTATCGCGCACCTTTCCCGAGTCACCTTCTATTTTCTTCATACACTATATACGTCTAACTCTAACGGTTTTTGTAGCGCACGTCAGAATAGCTCGGAGATGGCAGAATTTTCTCCTACTTGCTTGACATTTATCGTTATATTTTGGACAATTCAAACAATATCTTTATAATGTTTGGCCCATGTGTAATAGCACTGATGTATAAACTATATTATTGTAAAGTTTTATGAAAATCCATTCAGTACTTTTTCCGTGCAAGACCGTCAAACATACATCAATGTGTACAAACTTTAGCGTTTAATATATAAGTAGGATTTTTATGCCAAATAATGCTACAAAAGTAAATTAAGCCTATGAACTATGTACTCATCTCTCTATGAGATATATCTCTTTCAGAATGTATTGTCAGATGGGAACCGCAATACGGATGCACTTCGACCACTTTAGATCTTTTGTACTTGCCTCTTTCTTGTTCTCCCTTCCTTCGTACAAGGTGAGAGATGGCACATTGAGAGCGGCCTTACGCCCAATAGCGGTGTGCAGCCGTCGCTTCCTATTGGCGTGGAGGCGACAATGCCACCACTGCCTCCGACTGCTGCGAAGGTGACGGACCGCCAAAGGTCGCTCAACGCTCCAGGTTGGCAAAAATCGCTCCATTTATTCAATCGTACGAGATCATGTTCATCTCGTATTATTGTATGTAAATAGCACATTGAGAGGCTTTACGTCCAATAGCTTCCTATTTTCTACAATGCCAGCAGTACTGCCCCTATAATTCACACGCGGAGTAAGTTGCGCGGCAGCAGCTAGTACATATAACAGTAGGTAATAAATCTTCCCATAAGGCAAGGGCATCGAACCATAGATCCGAATAAACTGGTGGCCTCAAAATAACTAAATAAGACTTGGGAGTGAAACAAAACTTCGAGTTTCACGGGTCAACTGGCAGGGAGGGTTTCGTCGTAGGGCGGAGAGTAGGGGAAGGGTGTATGATCAGGGGGGAGGCAGACCCTGACACAGATCCCAACACATCAATGAAGTGAGCAGACCTTGAAATTCCGAAACATGACAACTGATTTCCGCAAAGTAAAAGTTGAATCAACCGCCATTTTAATCCTTAGAATTTATTACATCACGCGGACAAAGCTCACGGCAGCGCCTAGTATTACAATAGTGATAAACCTTCCCATAAGAGAAAGGCGACGGACCATATATCCGTATAAACCGATGACCCCAAAATTACTAAACAAGGCTTAGGGAGTGAAACAAAAGCTCGCGTTTCGCGGGTCAGAGGGTTTCGTCGGAGGGCGGAGGGTAAGGGACGGGTGTAGGGCCAAACAGGGGCCCTGACACAGATCCCCGAAACATCAACGAAGCGAGGAGACCTCGAGATTCGACCGTTGTAATATCATCGATTCGTGGAAGCGCCGCTTCGTGGTACGCCCTAAATGGGTCAACGCGTTCGGTTCCTCGTTAACGGCGAAACAGTCGACGACGTCGCCGCCTCTGATTTCTACACCAAAAATTAAGGCCGCGTGACAGACATACAAACATGTTACTGATACTCTAGATTATTTAACCTAACGGTAGAGATCCTTAAAGAGATAAGTTGACCTTTGTACGCATTATTAACTTCATTTATTTGTTTAAACTAGCTGCCCGGACATACTTTGTTATGTCAAAATCTGTGTGGTGTATCTTGTTTTTCTCTTTATTAAAACTTTCCGTGTACCTTAAGGAACATATGACAAAAAGCCGAATTGGTCAAAACGTTCTCGAGGTTGGGCTGAGCAACATTATTTTTTATGTATATACATAAGATACATATGTACATTTCTTAAATGTTTTTTTTTATGTTACAAGAAGAAAAGGAGCAGGAAGCAGGCAGCAGGCAGCTAAGTTACTACTGACGCCCATGGACTTCTGCACGACCAGGAGGAAATCAGATGCGTTGCCGGGCTTTATTGGCGAGTTAAGGCCACCGGGAAGTCTCACAAACCGAACGAAACTCGACAACAATACCATCACTTGACGTGACAGCATATTTGTGTACATCTAAGCCCGACCCGTTCCAGTGACCCGATACGTCTAAAGGACCTTGAAAAAAGGAGTGTACTCATTTCACAAAGGCAGGTTACACATCTGCGAGAATTCTGGGTGAGTAGATTTGGATTGACAAAAAAATGAAGTATGTATAATAATAAAACGACGAAATGTATTAGAACAGAAAACGACAAGACTTCAGTTATTTGTAAATAAAGTATAACTTGCAACAATTAAAGCCAAGCAGGAAGAGATTATGGAGCATGATTCTGCTATTTATGATAATTCAGAATTAATTAAAACGCGAATTCATATCTTATCTTTACCTGTTTATTCTGTGTACTTAACTCGACTTTGTATCGCTTTCGTAGCGATTAACCGTTACACTGTTAGCATAGTACACTTCCGAGCGAAGCCATGACATTTACTAGTTGGTGCGACTGCATAACTCAAAGCAGAGGAATGATTACAAGGCTCTTTATAGCACCAATAATATTTTCTGTCTAGAAAGTACAATCGACACTTGAGATCAGGGTTGTTTGGTCAGAGGCTCTAGCACGAACATTTCAAACGGTTCGAATTCGACGAGTCGAGTTGGAAAATGTTCGTGCTAGGCCCACAGCGGACTTTCTTAGTGTCAACCCGGGTTTTTTAATTAAAATTTGATTTGATTATTGATTATTTTTTACGCATTGATTAAAAGCGTGACATGATTAAGACTTGTCTCCTGAGGGCCTAGCACGAACATTGTCATCCTAAATTCGAATTTTCGACTTCAAACGGTTCTAAATGTTCGTGCTATGGTCTCAGCATTCGGCGATAAAATGATGCGAGATGCCAATTTCTTAGAATCGAATGGATTTACCGCGCCGGTGCTAGTCATCACGGTACAGAGGAAGGAAGACTAGTTACTGCTTAGGTTTTTGGATACCTTTTAACTACGCGTATTAACGCTCGCCTTCTTAGCCAGTGTTACCTAGCTTACATAGATTTGGTGTGACCCTACCAGAGCGGCTTTAGATTTCCTTTCTAATAGAGAACTTAAAGTTCTTTAGAAGGCAACGCTCCTTATTAGGCTATAGAAGGACCTGCCTAATTTTGTATAGGGTTAAATTTTGATTATGAAATAAAATTTGTAAATGTTTAAAATAATGAAGCATCATTGGTTGTTACCTAATCGAAGCCGTAAGGCGAGGCATGGAAGATAACTCTGGCAATGAATATGAGTGGTAATGGGGACACTAAGAGATCTCCTTGAATTTACACCTGGGTCGAATGTCCAGGATCTCCTGGAATTCTTTTACAACAACCAAATTAGTTTCTCGTCCCACGAAATACATTCTGTCGCAGCACATATATATATATATATGTTATTGTGATGTTCGTACATTGATTACTGCACATAAATATCAACACGGCGAAGTCGGAGTGAAAAAGAAAACAAATTTCCTTAGTGCGCGTGTTGTGAAAACAGCACGATCAAGATAGCTAAACAAAGAGTATGGGCGTTACGCATCGAGCCGATGAAACGACCGACGCACTTTCCATCCACTTGCAAAATTTCACACGCGTCATACTAAAAGTGGCCTTAATGTTGTAAGTACTAAAGATATTTATATAATATATACGAAAAAAATTGTTTCAAAATGTATAAAATACTATTTCCTCAGATATGAAATGCAAGCCTTATTATTCAGGCTTCAATGTAAAGTTTACCAAATAAAGGAAGATCAACATAATTTCCAAATTCGTGGAAAAATAATCCTTTCAAAAACTATAAAGCAGCACTAGTTTACAACTGACCCGTTACTCCTAATATTATAGAGATCGCCGGCTGTTCGAAATTTGGCCAAAATCTTCAGATTTGCGTACTTTATGCTTATATGTAACAATGACATTATTATATTTGGCAATTAATATACATACAGTCGTCGTGACCACGCTTTGAAACAATCTTATAATAAAATGTTTACACATGTGTGTTAATCGTATAGCGTTGGTGTGCGTGCGATTTTATTTGAATAATTTATAGTATTAATAATGCATATTTCATAAATATATTAGCATTCGAAAACAATCCATATTAACTATAATTGCGCTCATACATCTCCGTGCGCGGAATTTTGGACAAGTGGTACCGAATGTTTTTGCTTTAATCTGTAATTAAGATTGAATGTATACTTACGTAACTATGACAGCATTTCGTTTTATTGTATCTACCTTTTGGATCTAACAATTTGAAGTCGGTTTTTATTTTTAAAGTTTTACAATAATTATTTATTACAACAACTTCTAGAAACAGTTTTATCATCTTAAATAATTTGCAAACTATTTAGAAATTGATTGGCTAATATTACCCATTTACAATTTTGGTTCAGTTTCAGCATAAGCTTTCATACATAGAAATCGAAAATTTATACTAGCGGACCCGGCAGGCATTGTCCTGTCTGAAGGTTGGGTTACTTACTATTTGCTACATTCTTTTATCTTATAATATTATTTATTACACCTGTTTCTATTCCCGTTCCCTTTTCCGTTCCCATTCCCGTTCCATATATTAGTATAGATAAATAACCTAGATACCGACTGCAGCGCCATCTGCTGGACTGATTTGCGAATCTAAACCATCCAGGGCGCCACCCAAACGCTTACAAAAAAATTCATTCATATCGGTCCAGATTCCCGCCTTGAGTCTGGGTGTATTATCTATATGTATACGATTATATATATTTCTACAATAGTACACAACTGCAGCGGCCGGCAAGAGAGGCATTGATGGACGAACGTGTGAATACGTAAGTTCATCAATGGCTAGTTGCGGCCAAGGCTTGTATAGTGCTTTTCTCAAATAATGCGCGGAAATTAACCTAAGTAGTACAATTCAGAACTTTTATTTGAAACAGTATTTAAAACCAATGACCAAGTTGACGAACAACTAATAACAATAGTTTTTACGCGCCAAAGTATTTCTTTTCACTAGACAGCTTTCTATGTGCTAGCCAGTTCGAAATTTAAATTAAACTGTAATAAGTTACCTCTTTGGTCGCCATATTGCGGAGTAGAAGATCGTTCCATTTTTAAATTACACGGCAAATATGATTTTACATAGTAATTCATTTGGCCGCTAAACACGAATTCGGAAATTCGTTAGTCTTTAGAGAACACAGTGCTTTCAAAGAGTTTTAAAATACTTTTGCTTCAAATTTAAGCGGTCGTACGTTTTAGTGCCCGCTTTACCAGCGCAAGCTACGTGTTGGTCAATACTGTTACGACAACGAGGGCCAATAGTAGGTTTTTTGTTAGATTTATAAGTGATTTTTTTTTATTGTAAAATTATCAACACAAGCATACTTCTAAGTTGCTGGATAATTTATTTCTCGATCAGTGATGCCTAATTTGAGTAAATCCTTTTCCATATTTACGACTCCAAATTGCGCTGCCTGGATTTACTCTTTGAGGGTTAGAAAGTTAACCTAGCACTTCACACAAGTATCTGTCATAGTCAAAAGGCCATTGATATAATTGAACACCCACTATATAATACGGTTATACCCCTTTAATTGGGTCGTTTACATTAAGTCGATTGCTGCCAGTCAGTTTTTTATACCTTTCTTTGTCTCTGGTTAGTCGGAGTTAGTCGAGGTAGTTCCTCGCCTGTCTCGGTCTCAGACTATATTGTGTCTGGAATGTTTCATTATAATCGGTCGAGTGGTTAAGCGGTTTAACTTCAGACCATTGAAATATTCGATCTGTTAGAACATCCTTGCCTGATCTACTTTTATACATGTAAATAAAATCTAATTGTCTGTTTGCAAAGTCAATTTCTTTGTACTAATTGCATAATATTATTACAGTATATACGATACCTATTGCAAAATAACAAGTTAAAACATTTTTGTCTGTCTGTCTCTTTGTTCCGGCTAATCTCCGAAACGGCTGGGACATTCATTGGCATTGTTTGATTCGCTGAACTGTTTGACTATGTCTTTTTGTATGACGGTGATACTGTAATTCCCTCTATAACACGGTACATTTATTACGCTTTACAAAGTGTTTGTACATTTTTATCCTTGAAGACTACAAAGTTCTACCATACTTTGCGCAACTACACAGAGTCCCCAGGCACACTACATGATCATCGAAATGCAGCTATGTCTGGCTCCGGCATAATACAACCGTCATCTGTTTGAAGTATTCTGAATTAGAAAACAAATCTGCATTTTAAGTATTTTTAAATAATCTTTTGACTTGTCTTTTTTTTCATTTATCACCTTCCCGATAATGAGGGAAATAAAGCAATACAAACAGCAGTCAGTGGTTAAGCAGTTTCTGAGTTTTAGCGAGCCTATCGAACAACGAACATAATCATTGCTGGTCTTTGACGTATGAGCATAATATTATAGTTATTAAAAAAAAAAAAATTCAGACGAATTCTAAAAGATAAATCGCATATTCGCATGACTTTTTATTAATATGAGATCGGAAATTTAATGTGGGTAAAGAAAAAAAACGTTACAATTCAAAAAATAAATGTATAAAGTGCATATTTTAGATTTATTTATCAGTTTATTGTCTTTAAAAAATAGATCGTTCCTAGTACTTTAATTCAACCAAAAGATGCGTATTTGTCCCTACCTTTACTACCTTTGCAGTGTAGAATTAAAAAAGAAACTTATCTATTAAGCATAGAACAACAAACAAAATCCAAGGACAATAGATTATGTTACTCATCTACACGCTGAATAGAAAAGGACGTGTATACAAAAAAAAACTGAATGAAAATCAGTTAATAACAAACATATTGATTTTAATAAAAACGAAGCATAAGAAATGACACGGTTAATGAAATAGCACTTAAGTTTTACAACGCAAAAAACTACAGGATCGCGTCACACACGTGTTGGAAATTAGCCGTTTCTACGCAACAAACGGATGGTCGGATTAGCCTAATATGATTTCGCAGTCCTCTAATGTCAAATATCGGAATGAGCACTTTAAAATGTTGCGAACGAGTATTTAAATGCATTTATAATATACCGTTACGTCATACGCTCTGCTGGATTATTTAGCTATTATGGCGGATTGTTGTATTTCCCTTTTTTGTTAATCCCTATTAACCTCGCTTGGAATATAAAAATAAATTCAGTTGTTAAGCTTTTTGTATTCTATTTTCAATTTACATAATAAATTTATAATTTAAGTGCAGGGCGCGGGGAATCCTTGTAAACTTAGTATTTAAGTTGGAAATTAAATATACATATGCCATTCATAAGAGCTTAAAAAAGTCTGTATGAATAAACGATTTTGACGTTGACTTTAATTTAAATGAATTCTGACTACTGTCGTCGTGGCTATTGTAAGAATACCGTGTCATAATCGTGTCGTTGTCGTATCGTCGATATCTAAAAACAACATATGTATGTATATTCGGTGTATATACATACATACATAGAATATAATTGAAGGAAGATGCCTATGTCTAGTAGTGGATTATGATAGGCCGATGATGGTATTGTGATGTTTAGAATCCAAAGTAGCGGAATTTCAAAAGTATACTGTTATAATACCTGCTATTTTGCAAAAATCCAAGATGGTCAGAGAGAAATACGTTACTAATTTCTTTATGACGTTAAGACCTGTTAGTTTGAAATCTGTCCGCTAAGAACGAGCTATCTGACTTTATTTTCGTTGATAAACACAACTGCTTAAATTGATCTAGATCAACCTGCGTTCGTTGAATTCGGAAATATCATATCGGGAAATTAAATAGGCGACATTCCCCGAATTGAGATGTTTTTTTTTTCTCTTTATTGGGGAAACAAACAGCTACATTAATACAGGCAATATTTAAACTAAAGTTCTTACATGCGCATGTAACTTCTTTTACTTAAGGAATAAATCACCAAGAAACTTTATTATCTCGAATAAAACTATATTTATGTGAACTATATTATAAAACCTTGTCTGTACTACCAGCTAATTATTAGCAACTAGTTGTGAATCGGGACTTCGTCCGCGTAAAAAAACGTGAAATTTTTAGTGTGATGATATATAGCCTCGATAAATAGACTATCTAACACTGAAAGAATTTTTCAAATGAGACCAGTAGTTCCTGAGATTAGGGTGTTTAAGCAAACAAACAAACTCTTCAGCTTTATATATTAATCTAAGATTAAATGACTGAATGCATTTAAAACTGTCCGCTCAGTTTATACTCTAATACTATGTTTAAGTGCTTACCATAAGTTTTTTATTTAGTTTATTTAGATTCGATTTATGCCTGCCCTCGTTGACTTTTATCGATAAAACGCACGGACGAATGAGGGGTAACGCGTCGGTTTTAAACCTTTAAAATCTATCTGCTGTTCATTAACACGGTAATGTTAACTTAATTAATAAAAATTATATTAAGTCATTAACGTTTTAACTTGAAAATTCGCAGTCGTCGTTCGCATACATAAATTCGTTTCGTTTTGATGAAATGTAATGCTATTGCTCTGTTAATAAGCGAATAATTAAAGTCTCCATCGGCAACTAATTAAGTATTATTAATTAATGTCTTTTATTACGACTATCATCCTTGAATTAAATCACTATCACATGATGGAAAAAACCTTTGAAAGACAAATAAATAAATATTTACGAAAATAAATTATACCGCCCATCTACTGTTGAACTACCGAGGCTTCAGTTTTACTATACAAACTGTTAACCGCGACTTTCACGTAGGATCACGACAGCCCCTAGACCTCGAGCCCTCTTTAAAAATTCTTTCTTAGCGGCCCTCATCACCTTGATGTTCCAAAATCCAATTATTAGGAGAGGGTGCGACAATAACCCATCAGGGTTTAAACCGGGCACCTTGTGTATTTCAATCCCTCCCTTCTACCGTTGAGCTATTGAGTCTCGTGTCTCTATTCACGAAATATGTTTGCAAAACTAATGCTGAACTAAAAAATATTAGAATAGATCCTAATCAAACGAGCCGCCATTAAGAAGGCGGGCAAAGAAACGGTCCTCAAGTAGTAAAGTATAATGATGTCTCAGGTATTGTCAGAAAAAGCACGCTAAAGGGATCACCCATGTGGTTAAAGATGTGTACATATTTGTATGGGCTATTGTCTAGAATTACGCGTTTCCATTGCCCACGAAATATTAATGTTAGACGCCAAAAAACGCCGGGCGGTTTCTAAGTTATCCTTAAATTTGTATATTGTTTCGATTCGTACGGTTTTAGCATATGCCGAAAAGAGTTTTCACGTAAGAGCATGTCTAAAAAGTTATTAAAGTGAGGGATGTCCTCGGAAGTCTGCTTGGAACAAAGTTCATACATATTTTATCATCTCTCTCTTTCTTGACTGGCCCAATCGCTTAGTGGGCAGTAAGCCTGCCTTCCGGTCCGGGTGTCGTGGGTTTGATTCCCACCTCGGGTCTGGGTGTATTATGTATGTATATATTTCTACAAAAAAATATTTGTGTATAACAGTTGTGTGTTACCTACACAGGCATTAAGTTGTCTACCTTCGGAATAGACGTCCGTCTGTTATACGGTCTTGTGTATATTTATTTATTTATTCTAAAATGTAACTCTAAAATATTACAAGCTATAATGAAGAAGTTAAGAGTCAAACTGTTGAACCAACTCTTTCTCTTGAGGTTCCCATTCGCTTCCTTGCAATAAAATAAGATCCAATACTTGAATCTATAATAGTAATATATAAAACTGAAGAGTTTGTTTGTTTGCTTGCTTGAACGCGCCAATCTCAGGAACTACTGTTCCGATTTAAAAAATTCTTTCAGTGTTAGATAGCCCATATATCGATGAAGGCAATATACTATAATAATATCATCACGCTAAAATTGAATTTATATTTATTTTACCTAATTTTACGCAGACGAAGTCGCGGGCACAGCTAGGCGTAATATAAAAATAGTGTCGTGACGTGTCGGGTGACAATGGGCACAGTCAGGTTTCTTTTCAAACTCGTAACTAATATGTCTGACACTTAATACTTCCTCTCGAGGGTTGAGATTTTGAATAATGTGGTAATAATATAATCCATTTATTTGAGTTATCTACTTTTTTCTCGTGTCCCGACCCGCCTTTGATTTTTAACGATCTTATAATATACCTCTCTGTAATTCTAAGGGAACCAAAAATTTTGTTGTAGAACCAGGACTTTGAAAAAATTGGCTCATCAGCTCAACGGGCTGGATCAGCTCATCAGGTTTGGACTGAAATCCGTCAGATATCCTTTCAAAATCCCGACATTGGTGGAGTATTTCAAATTTCTTAATCAATCAATCCATCAAAAATGTTATGTTGAAGTAGTGTTTTACAAGCTCTTTTGAATTATCAGATAGTTTATAAGCTATCTCTGGTTTTGAGAAGCCGAGACATTAGAAGATTTAGGAACTAACTCTCTAATTACCCTTCTAAACTAGCAAAAAGCTGAGCTTCATGAGGGCTTGTGGAGTCTTTCATTTTTTATTTCGACAGTTACACATCTAGATGTGAAGTTAAGTTAGTTTTTGAAGCACAAATCTATAGGCGTGATAGTTTTTCAGTACCAGAAAACTACACAGGTTGTGTTAAGGCATAGTGTTAAGGCTCACTTCTTTCGCCATAAAAAGGTTTTCTTCCAAAAAGAATTTAACACATTTCCATGTTAACTATAAAGTACGAAGCTGGAGCAACTCAACTCCAAGCTGTGTTATCTTTAATATATTCTTCGACTGTATAATACGCCTTACGAGTAAGCGTGTTTTTATCAT
Source organism: Charaxes varanes (assembly GCA_024363005.1). Taxonomy (NCBI): domain Eukaryota; kingdom Metazoa; phylum Arthropoda; class Insecta; order Lepidoptera; family Nymphalidae; genus Charaxes; species Charaxes varanes. Next base: position 3,378,779 of record JANCMC010024009.1, on the reverse strand, counting down.
AACATTTAAATTTATCAAATGGCAGTTTTAATATTGCGATTTAATATTTCGCCTATATAATTGTTTAAATTTACTCTTAGAATTTTTTCTTGGTCAAGATAAACCTCTTTTGTTATTTTGGCAAATGAAAAAAGACAAAACGATTGCATAAAACGCATAAAGTATTGTATTGTGTCATGTCGTGTCGTGTCGTGTCGTATCGTATCTTACCCTATTGTATTATATTATATTGTTTATTAATTAATAAATTAGTAAACTTAAATTGTTGCACGCATAAAATGACAAACTATTGTGACCTTATTAATTTAAGGGCCTATGTATTGTACACAGTTTATGCAATAAATGACTTATCTATCTATCTATTGATCAAGTCCCATTTCTGTGGGAGTCCCATTACTGTCAATCTCTTTCTTGATGAACTCAATGCTACAATAAAATTATTATTTTATCCATAAAATTTGCTTGTTTATTTGCATGAAACAATTGTGTACAATGTACATATATATGTAAGGATCCTCGATATCTCAACAGCCGTAGGTTGGCGTAAAGTTCGTGAGGTATTTGAGGAAGAAATGTATGTATGTAAAAAAACAGGACTATGCTACAAAACGCTTGAAGCGTAGTCACCCTATTCTATAGGGGTTTGATGTATGAATTGTGTGTTTAAATTCTTTGTGGTATTGATGTATGATATCATAATTAACAGGGACAAAGGGTCTCATTCAGCGTTTGCTTTAAAATTAGTTTTTTTAATTTATATTGGATCGTATTGCTTTTGTGTTATGGGTGCTTAATTTAAGATAAAAAGAATCTGGGTTATCTATAAAATTTTATTAGGTTTTATGAAATAAATATCATAAAAAAAGTCCTCCGCCGCGTTTGTCTCTTCGCATTACACTCAAAATTACTGAACGGACTATCATGTGATTTACGCTAATAGATAGAGTCATACGTCAACACAAGCCTATTAGGAAAGGAAACAGGATTGTTAGACCAAGGTGTTTCTAATTTTCCATTATGCTCTCCCTCTCTATGTCCCTCTCTCTCCCTCCCTTTCTCTCTCTCTCTCTCTCCATCTCTCCCTCTCTCTCTCTCCCCCCCCCCCTCTCTCTCTCTCCTCTCTCCCCCCTCTCTCTCTCTCTCTCTCTCTCTCTACCCTCTCACTCTACTCTCTCTACCCTCTAGACTTCCTCAACATGATGTGATCGTAATATTCGTACTTAGCGGATATCTGCTAGGCTATAAATTACCTCCCTGCCAAATTTCATCATTGTACGTCCCCCGGGATTCGAGATTTCGCGTTAAGTGACCTTTCGCCTTTTAAATCATATAGATCAGGGGTCGGCAAGCCGTGGCCCGAGGGCCAGAGGGCCACATTTGACCCGCGATCGCTCTGTGGACCGCGACTGTTTTTAAAAAAACAACAATCTATTTCTTATAATTAAATAATAATTTCATTGCACGAGCGCAAAGTTACGTTGTGATTTACCAAAAAATTTGCATTTTAAGTATCGCTTACTGGCTGTCACCCGCGACTTCTTCCGCGTAAAATTAGGTGAAGAGTTTTAGCGCGACGACATACATATAACCTACATCCTTCCTCGATAAATGGGCTATCAAACAGTGAAAGAATTTTTCAAATCGTACCAGTAGTTCATGAGATTAGCGCGTCCAAGTAAGCAAACAAACCGTTCAGCTTTATATATTACTATAGTGTTAGAGTAGCTTCCGGTCGCGCCTGCGCAGTACCGGATATGTCAACTGCGCATGAGCAAGTTATAGCATAATCGAAGTTGCGGTGAAGCGATAATAACATATACAGTTCAACTTTAGAAAAGAGGATTGCTATGCGCTGAAGAAAATAATTTGTCAGATACATAATTATCTACAAATTAAACTTTAGTTCTAAAAATAAATGTTACTTTAAAACTAACTACGCTTACAAGTACAAAATATATTACAAATCTAAAGGCATAAAGAAAAATAATGAAATGTATATAAAAAAAAAATCTCAAATTAAAAAAAATATATGTCATTTAAATTCACAGACTGACGAACGCGTCTTACCGTGAAACTGAAAACGATTTTCTTTAGGAGATGTGGAACTATTTAATATTCATAAACTACAAGTGTCTTCTTTTCGGTTAACGAAAGGGAGAATAAATGTCACTAGATAAACATAATAACCATTAGAGCAGTGTAATTAACATAATCTGAAAGAACCCAATGAGCGTTATGTAAAGCTTCTGATATCGAACTTGATATATGGAGGACCTCGTACTTTGCAATTTGTTAAAAATTTTAAAAGAAAATTAAATACTGCAATCTATTACTATATAAAAAAACTATTTCTACATAGTATTATATAGGAACTACAAATCTACATAATATTAGAAAAATGTTAGGGCATTAAGACACTTCTCGTCTATAATGTAGGGCTGTTTGACCGTAGGAATAAAAACTATACAGTTGAACAATATAAATGCAAATAAAACCGGTTATTACGACATTGAAGGTATAAGCTAGGTAAAGACGCTATATCCGACAGTCGTTATATGCAATACAAATCTATTTCTTCTTATTTTTAGGGTTCAAAATCATTAATCGATCATTTCGGAATATGCTTGATTATTCTTGAAGTATAAGCGTTGATAATGTAGAATGAGTAATGCGGCATTTCTTTGCAATATTATATAATTTAAAATTTATATTAATTACAAAAATATATTTTGTCTTTGATTACTGAAGACTTGTAGGGGTACTTCGTAACTTTAAGAGAAAAGACAAATTTAGAATTTATTTTCTCATTTGCGTCTCTACAAATGATTGTAGAGTTGAAAGTAGGTTTCGATTAAGCGAACATACAGCTAGAGCTAGAATAAGAGCATTCTTTCTTGATTCGTTTATGCCAAAACAGGCAAAAAACCAGAATAAGCGTTATTAATTTTATTTATTTATCGCTGATGGGGCTTCACATCGACCCAGCTGGATCGTTTATGCTCGCCTCTCCCCTTATTCCCGCAGCTACAAGGCTTTAAAAATTCAGACGGGCAGTTCTAGAATCGCCTCGAACCTGAATATTGACTCTTATGGACAATTCAAGGGGATTACGAAGAATTTGTTAAATCGAGGAAATCGTTATATTGAGGTACGTAATTATTTTCTATATTAGAATTTTATTTTAGATATTAGTTTTCCATTCCCCAGCCCTAAGGCATTACTTCATTTTCTCGTTTCCCTTACTCAGTACTCAGTTAGTGTCGGTACGCCGCGCTGGGAGGGCGTGAGTCCCACGTGACAGTTGCACATCGCGAGTAAATTATCTTTAACCTTTTACTACGATCACGCAACGCTACACGAAAAGAGTTCGGTATTACTAAACAAAATACTTTTATGGGAAAATGTGACTTGTGACTGGTGAATTTGGAAGCTACACTTCGTAAAATCCGATGAAATTGTAAGCATGTTGTGGTTACTATTATGTACTATTGTAATGCTAATGACACTGTATGGATGACTAATTATTGGAATTAGGCACACCTACTAACGTTACAACCTATGTTTGTGGATAAACAATTAATGACATGATCGAAGCCGACACATAATTGCCCCACTTCACGCCGATCTCATGTGCGAAAGAGGTACTGGTACCCGGACGCGCCGGCCCAATTCGGCTACAAGCGTGGCACTTCCTCTAATTAAACAACAAACGTAGCCCTACAACGACATAGCCTTTTGTTCTGTATAACATTCAAAGATATTGTTTAATGTTATCAATAAAAGATATTTGTTGACAGCTTCAAACAATATATTTAAATTTTACTTTGATCCTAAATCTAGAAACCTAGACTTCACAAAGTCATACTTCTCCCTTCACGAGTAAAACCTACATTGCGGCATTTGTAATTACAACTGTTTTTTTTATTTAGGGTACCAACAGGCTGTAATCCAGTATGGATTTAAATAAAATTAAAGATAATAATATAGACGCGACCGGGTGATAGGTGGGTGACCCATTCTAGCACTGGTTTATATTTGATATCCGACCTCCTCCGTGTTTCGGAAGACCCGGTTGCAGCCAGAGCAACTTAACTTAGCGATCGACTCAAATGCCGACCACTGATTAGGCCACGACCTCCTCAGTGATTTATTTATGTACAAGACTAGTTGTTATTCGCGACTTCATCCGTGCAAAATTAGGTGAAAAGTTTTAGCGTGAGGATATGTAGCCTAAAGCTTTTGTTGATAAATGAACTATCTTACACAGAAAGAATTTTTGAAATCGCACCAGTAGTTCCTGAGATTACCGCGTTCAAGTAAATAAACTAACAAACTAACTCTGACCTTATATATTAGTATAGATTATTGTCTCCGTAAGTTTTTTTGATTGATAACAAACAAACTTTTAGCTATACTTTATACTCTAGCTATCCCTTCAGTAAAGTTTTTATAAAGTCCCAAAGCTGTCGGTTGAGCTATAAAGGTGCCTACATAATTGAATCCAGATTCAAATCAACAAACGCTCCCTTCTTTGTATTTCTCAGTGACCCATATACCGTGTTGAGCTTTAAAACATTTAAACCCATATACAATATGTCATATGCAAATTGTATATGGGTATATTTTTAAATAATTTATCAACATGGATAGGTAAAAGCTGATGGAATCAGGCATAAATTAAAACAAATAGGGATTAAATTGATTAATTACTAAAATTAAATAGTATACATCTTGATGAATCCCAATTTGCCTTTGTCACGTCATCACGCGCTTTACCGATTTTGATAATTCTTTTTTTGTGTTCGTTATTGTCAAGAGAAGGTTCTGATGAAAGAAAAAATATAGAAAAATTGCGCGAAAAATTAGAAAATTTAATAGTACGTAACCACCATATTAAATTCCTATTTCTAATGTAACCTTAGCGCTTTTGACAAATTAAACTTTTTTAATGGCGTTTCAAGTACCAGTGCCAGAATATATGGGAATCGAACCCACGACCCCCGGAGCAGAAGGCAGGCTCACTGTCTACTGCACTAATGGGCCAGCCAAATATATGCCAGTGTATTTTTGTATTTCACTTACGTCCAAATTTCCTAGGAAAATAATAGCCGGCTACATTGAAATAAATGTTAAATGCTGCTATATGTATCCATATAGCAGCATTTAACAATTAATGTTATATGGGGAATTATTCAACTAAATGTATTTAAAATAATTTATTGGATGAAATGCCTAACAAACCAGTTGGGAGATTGTCAGGAAACCCAATGAAAGAGATTGGGAGAGGACACAGATGACTGAGAATGATAATAATACGACATTTGATATCTCAGTTGTTTGATTATTATTTTGATCAAAACAATCCAGAGGCTCAATCAACTTTTTAAAACTTTCAAAATAGACCGCGTAAATAAAATATTCAACTGAAACAAATAATATTTTGAAGCAATGATTTTATTGACACATGTACGTGTTACATTCCTTACAAATGGCATTAGAAAAAAAATAGCAGTTGGTAAAATACATAATCGTCACTTAAGCGTATAGCTATAATATGTCTATACGAAAAAAATGAGAGAACGACTTCAACAGTGTCATCCACTGCTAGTGAAAATAATATAACTATATATAGTAAATATTTGAAAAAATAGCCATAAAAGTCACACACAGTTTTATAATAATAATTGTAGTATTGTGTGTTTAGTCAAAAAAACTTCAAATTTTATTAGTTTTAATAAGTATTGTTTCTTATATATATCGTCATAAGATACATATATATAATCATATTTTTTATAACGAAAGATCATATTTTTTAAATAATTTAAATTTAAATTAAATATAAGCTGCTTTCATATTTATTATTTTATAATATTTTTGGCATTTGTTCTGTCCCTCAACATAAAGCCTCAGCTAGCTGCAGCACTGGTTTTCAGTGGGAACTCTAGTGTTCACTGATACACACTACGAATAACTACCTATTTTTAAATTTTATCTAATTAATAATAGGATAAACTACACTGCACCACTTAAAACTCAAATAAAAACTACTATAAATAAAGAAATACAAAAAAAAACTACTCACTAACATACACTTACATTAAAATAAAACGGAGGAGCTGGATGTATTGCGGTTTGCATAACAGTACCACGGACTGGGCTTGCCTATATTGATAGTTAGACTAGTTAGTTTGATATAGTTTAGACTAGATAAAAAGCAAGCAACGAGTTAGTAACTTAAGTTAGAATGATTTAGGAACATTAAACAAAAAACCATAACTTTTTGTTCAAGAGCCGGATACGCATCTGCGAGTCTCAGAAGCCTAACGTGAAGAAATCTCTGCACAAATTTTTTAAGTATTATAACCAGGGTATTGTCATAAATAAGAGTCCAATTCTAATGTACTCTTTAATCACTTTTAATACGATACACTGGAAAACACGACTTCTATTCGAGTGATTTCTCAAATTCATCCGAGTGACTCAAACTCTTCGAATTCCTTGGACTCAAGCCGCAAAAACCCACAAATGTATGCTTTATGGCAACATTGAAAATATAAATATTTGGATATTGCCATATCAAACCTAAGCCAAATTAATGCTGGATTTTTACCTAGAAATATTGCACATTTTTAACTGCTAATTTAAATAAAAAAACATATTAGCTGTTAAAAATGTTTTGACTTCTGGCTTTTATTTTTCGGTCCTACTTACCATACCTTAACGTATTTTTTTTTTACTAACGTAGATTATGTAATTAATACCGACAATTTACTAACTTTGTCACTTTCAAAAGCATTTTATATTCAAATTCAAATCACATACAAATCAAATTTATTCACTTTGGTCTTTAACAACATTTCTGAAAATCATCATTAACATATTTTTGAAGTGATAATTTCTTATGGAAGGGTAAACCGCCGTGTCATGTAACACGTAACGACACCAGTCTTTCTGGCAGCAGCAGCAGTGCCAGCAAAACGTTTTTCCTCTCTTATTCTAATTCCGGAGCCAGAGATAGCTCAGTGTTTGTACATTTTTATCCTTGAACACAACAAAGTTCTATAAAACTTTTCGCAGTTACTTAAAGTCCCCGGCCACACCGCTACACGATCACGCCACATGATCATTCAAATGAAGCTATGTCTGGCTCCAGCATAACCCACAGCGCTAGCCGCTGAACTTAGATTAGCTTAAGTATCGTTTCTGTTGGGTGTTTTTGAATCATTTCGTTTCTTAAAATAATGTGTGTTATTCTTGTACTAATTAGAGCTAAGTTTATGACGGTTTCTCGTACCCTGGTTTGAAAAGGGCCAATTTAAACTGTGAATCTTTTGATGAACGGTAGGAATTAATTGATGCCGAGAACACCGACTTTAAAAATAACGATAGGTCTAAAAGGACATGTATCCAGGACCGTTAAAATATTAAAAAAAAAGTATCTACTAATCTTTAACAGAATGACTTTAAGAAGAAATAATTAAAAAAAGACGAGGATGTATGGGCTCAGTCCCTTTGCCTTACCACTAAATGGAAAAAAAACAGAATGACTTTGATTGACGTTTTATAAAATGTCAATCTTATTGTCAATCGTCATTGAAGTGTCAGATGTATGTGTTAAAATTCCCTTTTCTTGATAAAAATAGCAGAATGTTTATTTGGAGTTTCTTTTTATAATAATTCTTGTATAACATCATCTGTGTGACGAAAACGCAAGATGTTACGAAATTCTGTCAAGACATGTTTGATACCGCAATATCATGAGGTAATCAAGATGAAAATTGAATATATGTGATTGTTAATATTATATTAAATAAAATGTAACAACCGTTAATTAAAATGTTAGAGTGAAAATTAATAGGCTTCAACTGGTGATTTTTGTTACATATGAGTAGGAAACGTACAATAACAGTCAACTGTTAAATTAGCGAACAGAGTTCATATTTGGTTTCTGTTCAAAATATTAATTTTGTGTGTATAGTTTCAGAAATGTGCATACTCAAATAGGTTGGATATAATTAGAGAGAAGTTAAGAGAAGGTCCTGGCTTAGCTGATTTTGTGTCAGAAGATCGTCCCAAGACTTGGGATGATTATGAGGGGAAATTAAAGAGAGAAAAGGGGGAGTCTGATAGGTTAAGGCTACCACCATGGTTAAAAACTTCTATTCCTACAGGTAATAATTTTCTTACATTGATAGCTGGTTAATTTTTTTTTCATTTATAAGAGCAACAGTGCTTATTTGTAACTTAATTTTGTATTGGTTTATTAATTATTATTTGTGTTAGCCAACAATGTTAAGTATGAAATTTATTAATTGTTTTTATCTATATTCAGTTTTAAAATTTATGTCAATTTCATTTCATGTAATGATTGATATTTTTCTTTTTTAATAGTACATAGTGTGGTGGCATGTATTGAGTTGAGCATTTTCCATGTATTCTATGTAATATTATCAAATTCTACATAATAATTATCATGTAAGTTTGTTATTCTATCAGCATTGGCTATCCAAACAAACAAATAAATAATAAATGTACTAGTCTTTAATTATAATTTTTTGTAACTCCATTAAAGTATTGTATATTTGACTGGCCCGTTGGCGCAGTGGGCTGTGACCCTGCCTTACGCTCTGAGGGTCATGGATTCGATTCCCGCCTGTAGTCTAGGTGTATTATCTATAGTATTTATATATTTCTACAAAAAAAAAATATAAGTGTAGAACAGGTGTATGTCCCTATAACACAGGCATTAAGTTGTCTACCTTAGGAACAAACGCCTGTGTTTCATATAGTCCCGTATATATATATTATATTTGCAATATAGGATAGTGTTATTGAAAATAATCTGTGTAAAAGGTTGTATAAATAATTGTTACATTTTTATGTCATTTCAGGTTCAAAATTTAGTGCATTGAAGGAGCAGCTACGAAGTTTGAAACTCAGCACAGTCTGTGAGGAAGCTAGGTGTCCTAATATTGGGGAGTGTTGGAGTGGTGGCAAACATGGTACATCCACAGCAACAATCATGGTAACTATTTTTGTAATCTATATATTAACTAGTGGACCTGGCAGACGTTGTCCTGCCCAAATGTTGGGTTACTTACTATTTGCTACATTCCTATATTATCCTATAACATTATTCCCTGTTCCCGTTCCGTTTCCATTCCATTTTGCTTTTTGCTTTGCCATTCCTTATTTGTTATACAAACCTCATCCTCACAATAACGAACATAACGAAAAAGAAATTATCCAATTTGGTGCAGTGGTATAGAAGTTATGAATGTGGCATACATTTCAGTGCCTCATTTTTATTTGTGACTATAAATTGAGATGTAAGCTATCCTATCATTCAAGTTGGATCCAACTGCAAAGTTGGTTAAAATCGGTTAAGTAGTTTAAGGAGTCCATAGCGAACAAACAATGTGATGTCCAAGTTATATATTATTAAGATATGTGAAGCGAAAATTCTCGGTACCCTTTTACGAAAATTGCACTTTCCATAGTTACACTTTATATAGAGGCGAGTGTGAATATTATTTTTTTATAATATACAATATTTATATATTAAATTATTAGAACACATGCATAACCAAACAACACAATTTACGCGATTTACACACACATGTAGACCTTTATCTATAAGATTGTTTCAATATATGGATTATCAATAGCTAATTTTAACAATGTATATTGTATTAAATGTGACCTTAGTAAAGCATATCCAATGTGAAGTCTGAAATAGTTCCTTTTTGACGTTATAAATCGATGAACGCCGACTGCACGCATGAAAAGGCATGACTCATTGTCACGTTCCGCCAGATTCTAGCATGCAAACGCGAGAACGCGGAACAAGCGAAAGAAAGGAAAAATTGGACTGCTTTCGGTGTTATCACGTAAAATTATCGTCCGTAAACATATTTTACAGACAACCATTTTTTTTTTCAATGAATATTAATAAAATTATTATTTTTATTATATTATTATCATTTTTCAATAAATTTGATATGTTGTACATCAAATTATTATACAAGTATAGACAATTAATGTATTGTTTTAGCTCATGGGTGGGTTGTCTATTTTTTTGTAAAGAATATTAGGGATACTTTTTAAGTATGTCTAATATTTCCTCTTAATTTTAAACTCTATACAAAAGTTTAATTATTTTTACAACGACATTGTTATTTTTGACACTTTATGAGTACATACGGTTGTCATGACTGCCCTTTGACACGATCTTCTAGTAAAAGGTATTGATGTGTGTTTAAACCGTTTGACATTGGTGTGCGTTGGTTTTATTTTAACAATTTATTATATTATTATTACATATTATATAAAAATAGAGGTATTCTCTGCATAAACTATAGTTGTGCCAAATTTCATACATGTCCGTTTACGCAATTTTAATAAAAACGTCTTGCTTCACGCATTAATATATATTTTTTAAATATATAGGGGAAAACGGGCGGGGGGTTCGCCTTAATTACTACCGACGAATGGACAACATTTAAGGTGGTTAACGCATATGCGAATATGCGTTGCCGGCCTTTGTATAAGTATATCTATTTTCTTGAACATGTCCTAATCTTTTTCTATACGTAATTGATTGATATATAACACTAGAACATTCTGATGGTATCATCTTCCTAAAAGAGAGTGTAGAAAGTGAAATGGACCGACTGCATTATATACATGTGTATATATATTCGGAAGTGAGCGTGTCTTTTACCGGGCACCACCCGACAAACCAGTTTAGTTATATACCGACAGACAGATTCTAGATAGACTTGCCTAAGTGTGGTATGCAGCATTAACCTAGATCAAAAATAACTTTCTCCGGAAAACCTTAACGCTAAACCAGAAGCCTCTATGGTTCAAAGGGAAAAAGAGGCTTTGGAATACGAAAGGCTGTATTATTACTTAGAATAACAAGGGGCAGCCGTTCATCACCTAAGTGACTACCGACGCTCATAGACATCTGCACCAGCAGAAGTCTCGCAGATGCGTTGCCGGCTTTTAAAGAAATATTTAAGCCATCCTGAACTTTTGAAAGAACAAAACTTGCACACAAGCACACTGCTTGACAAAATGCAATACAAAAATGCATTTTATTTTCTATAACAAAATAGTCATATAATGTTTAGATGTCTCTAAATGAATTTAAATTATTTTTTAATCTTAGCTTATTCAGAAATCATATTAAAATCTAGGTATAGGAGATTAAATTTATGATATTAAAGCATAGGAATTAATTGTACTGACCGTAAATTAATGCTTATTGGTGTTACTAAAAAGAAGCCTTTAAAAGGTAACTATACTGCAACATACAAAAACTTCATCAAAATCTGTCCTGTCGTATAAGATAAAATCTAAAGTAAGGAAAGTAAGCTCACGGCTAAACTCTCTGAAACAATTTTGATG
>JANCMC010024009.1:3345367-3367264 GCA_024363005.1 Charaxes varanes | reverse complement strand
AGGCCTAGATCCAGCTTGGAACTATGCGCCATCGCAGTAAGTAAGAAAGTATATTTTAGTTAGTTGTCACGACATTAGCCCAATCGGATCACACTTTGAACCGGACACCTATGGTTAAACTATCGAGGTTTTTTAAACAAAATAAAATTTTCTTACAATTAGTTATACATTGCTTAAGTAAATATTTGGAAAATAATCTATGAACACAACATTTTATAATAAGGCTATACTCATTATTTGCTTCGCTTTTAAAGTTAAATATCTGTAAAAGCACATCAGAAAATCAGTGCAGATGTCTTTCAGTAAACATATCACTTGGGTAACAATTAATACGATAAAGAATATAAGTAAATAGTAATGTATAAAACATCGATAGAACGGTAACATCACTACGCGTCTTTTGAAATACGAATAAATTGGATCCTGAGTCGATTCTCACATGGCTGAGCCCCCAACCGGGCAATGGTAATCGTTCAATCGACTCTGAAACTGCAGATTTTCCCCTCACTATACTGTGTTAACACTGATTTACGTACAAAACGGGTAATGGATTTCAGAAGCCGCTTTTTACGTTCAAAGCGGGTAATGGATATCAGAAGCTGTTGTTTTGGGGTATCGGTGGATCAGGTAACAGATTTTAATGTACTTTACTCACTACTTTTGAGTCTTTTGAGTTTTAAGTCGTATTGTATATTTTGACTTTCTTTCACAGTAGAAGATCTTTTGACAACTATTTACTGGCCCGTTGGCGCTGTGGGCAGAACCTGCTTCCCACTCCGTGGGTTTGATTTCCGCCTCGAGTCTGGGTGTATTATCAATATGCATTTATATATTTTCAAAAAAAATGTTTAACAAGCGGCTGTTACCTATATAACGCAGGCATTAAATTGTCTACGTTACGAACAGACGTACGTGTGTCATATAATTCTATATATTGATTTATTATTATATATTTATTTATCTATGGTTCGCACCATATGGTTGGTATTTTTATAATTGTATAAGCATTTCGTGGGAACAGTGATTTAATAAATTTGTCATTGTTTTGACGAAATGTTTACATTAAATAAATAAAATTGTTTTTGTTTTTTGTTTTTATTGTGATTTTGTTATTAACATTACACCTAAGCTATGTATTACTAACAACTGGGCCAAAGATGCCTTAATAAAAGAATTTATTATTATAATTAATATAGCCTTCCTCGATAAATGAGCTATCTACATGAAAATAAAATTTCAAATCGGTCCCGTAGTTCCTGAGATTAGCGTGTTCAAGTAAACAAACACACTCTTCAGCTTTATATATTAAAAAAATATAGATTAAAGGACAAATTAAAACAAAGCGCCTATAACTCGACGGTTAATAAGTTACTGAAATCTATTGGACCACAGTTCAATTCACGATCCTGACTGACTGACTGGGATATTTGGTTTTAAAAGATCTCATCTAAGCTGAGTATCCAAATAAAATACAATCTTTTCTTTGACGCCTTGGGGTAAGTGGCTGTGATCCGGCCCTCCGCATCGGAGTTGTGGGTTCGATCCCCTACCCAAGACTGGATATGTTATTTATTTAAATGTTACTGCATGAACTTATTTCGACTGATACTTATTTAAGTATACTAGCTGTTTCCCGCAACTTCGTCCGCGTAAAATTAAACTTACCCTACCTTTATCTGGTCCTATCGAAAAATCCGTTTTTAGTGGATGTCTACTGACTAAAAAATTGTCTGCACAAATTTCGTGTTTGTACGTCCCGCAGTTTTCGAGATTTCATGTTAGGTGACTTTTCGCTTATGTATATATATAACTAGCTGTACCCTGTACGCGAATTAAAAAAGATAATTTACGATGGATTCTCAGATCCAGCAAATATGAACAATAATTTTCATAAGAATCGGTCAAGCCGTTTCGAACAGCAACAATCACTGTGACACGAGAATGCTTTATTTTAGATTATAGATATTTAATAGAGTACTAATTTCTATTTTATTCAACAAAATTGACAAGGTTTTCCCTCAATGCCCCTGATTCATTTAAATTCCTAGTGTTGTTTCATTCAAAATTACGTAAGCAAAACGCAAGCCTTCTGGTCACGACGGGAAGTCAAACGCCACAGGCCTGTCACGTTTTCACACAAGAAACAGGCAGATTAACTTTTTGCTCTAGTCTCTATTATTATGTGATTTGCAGACTTCCCGTGACATTTTCAAAGTGCCTATCTCATTATTGGATCACACATCAGATGAAAAGTGACTGCTCTCGCCCACGAGTAAGTAAAATTCTACTCGAATAAAACATCACTGGAATATAGAATTCCATTAAAGATGTAGGGAATTGTTAGGTCCCTTCTTAATACACTGTTAAGTGAAATCAAACATAATGATAAACGGCAGAATATAATCTGGGATACGTACGTGATAATATTTGAACAAGATAATGGGGACGAGGCGGGAACCCTATATGTTAAAGCTAACATACACATATAATGTTCATATCTAGGGTAATAGAAACATATATCTTTATGTTATACTAAAATTTTGTCTCTGTGGAATAAAATTATACAGGTAATTTTTTTACCTAGCTAGGATCATCCGTCTATACTCGTGTTTACTTCATACATATAATTAAACTAGCGAACCCGGCAGACGTTGTCCTGTCCGAACGTTGGGTTTCTTACTATTTACTACATTCTATTGTCCTATAACATTATACCCCGGCCCCGTTTCTGTTCCATTTACTTTTTTTGGCTTTCTTCGTTCCCATTCCTTTTGTATTTTACAAACCTTGTCCTAACAATAACGAACACTACAAAAAATAAATTATCCAATTTGGTGCAGTCATTGGGAAGTTATGAGTTTAATTTAATATCTTAAATTTAATATGTGGTTAAATTGAAGATATTAAATGTATTACATACACGGATTAATGTCACTTCCTTAAGTGTTTACGTAATAAGTTAATAATTTCACATAAAAAAGGTAATTTAAAAAAACATCCGGAGATGTTTTCATTAAGCACAGTTATCACATTGACTTCCGGCTTCCGTTAGCACTTCCTCTTACACATATCACTTTAATAATAATTTGAAAAAAGCACTTACAAAAGTCTTCATGTCGGTCTGCTTAGAGCGGTGATATCAAAAGCAATGATAACTTGCAATAGATGCTCTAACTTTTTATAGAGAACGGAAGTGATTGTACCAATGTGTCCACGGGAAAGGCTCTAAGAATGCGCAGAGCTGATACAACCATTCTTTTCTTTCTTTTTTCTGACCCATTCAGTTAAGAATGACTTTTTAATCTGTTTTGTTGAATTAAGTAAAATAATTATCAAATTTAAATAGCTGTTTCTGTTCGTCACTGTGTGTTAGCTATATTTTCGTCAGACACATTATTTTTGAATTAACGCCTAAATGTAATCTATTTACTTACATTTATTATAATTGTTAGATATCTAAAAATGACATCACCATGATCAGCCCTTTAACTACTGCATAGGTCTTCCTTCTTTTATGCCCCTCCTCCTATTTCTTGTTAGCCGCAACGATAACCAAAAAAAGCAGACAATAACTCACACAACACCCAAGCCTACATACATGCACCCGTACATACATAGACCATATAAGTCATAACACAATAAACATTATACACGCAAAAACACATAGCACAACCCAAATTTATGGGAAGTAATTCTTTTCTATTTTCATGTTTTGTTAATTCTTTACTCAATCGCTTAAAAGTGGTCAACATATTATAAATAGGAAAAGCACCGGTCAACTTTTTCTATTTTTACTTTTCCTTCTACTTCTAGTTCCAGTTCCACTTCTACTTCTATTATTTTGACTCATCGAAATATTATATCTTAATAAATATTAATTTTAAAATATATTAAGAACAAATAAGAAATAATTCAAAGGAGCTAATTTATCCCTTTTTATAAACGAAACAAAAATCAGGCATCGCTTTATCTGTCACGCCCTTGAAAGTAAAGTCCTCAACTCTTCAAAATAATGAATACAAGGAAGCCGGTTAAACACAAAGCCAGATAACTCTCTCCGTCAAATTATCTTGATTTCCCATCATTTGAATAAATCTCCATTCCCTCATCCCCCATTCATCGCCGTATTTTGTTTCTCTCTAAATATTTATCATGAATTTTAAATTAGTACCGCAATGAATGGGTCTTCAAATAATTCCGTCCACCATACTTTATTTTAAACGTAAATAATGACTTGAAGTCTTTAAATATTTTCCCTAACAATACAATATTGGTACAACTGCGAACATGCACGAGAAACTAAAGTTTACTTAGTTACTTAAAAACTTTTTAGTTTCTCATGCATGTCATGGATTTCCGCAAAGTAACGCCTGATTCTATCAACAACTGCGAACGGCATCTGTTTTTAACTGCATTTATTAATATTGACTTAAATTTGATGAAAATCCTTATGCTCCAGCTGTCGTACACGACATATTCTTCTTAAAAAGACGCAAACTGCGCCACTAAAAGTGACTCTGTCACGTTATTACATTATATAGAAGACAAGCGGAGTATTATTCTAGAGTAGACATCAAATGACAGCACAAAATTGTAATGTTGTCTTTTTACATTCTTAGCAATATTATATTTTAGCTAAACTATCATTATCTATTTCTTAAACCGACGGCCTCCTAAAATACCAATAACCATAAGCCATCTTCCCAATTTATCAAAACTAGCAAGAAACTGAGCTTTGTGAGGGATCACGTAGTTTTTCTCATATTATTATTTTCATTACATTTTTTTTGACAAATAAACACCGATATATGAAGTTCAAATACTATGTATTTCAAGTCTCCATGTAAAAGCACAAATCTATAGGCATGATAAAGTAAAGTGCACCACAAAACTGTTTAGATAGTGGAATAGTATTTGGATAAGTCTTGCAACTATTAAAAATTATTTAACAAAATGGGCAAGAGTGTGTCAAGTCACGCTTATATTTATATAGAAGGGTTCCGTATCTGATACGCTATAACCGTATTTGTTAAATAACTTCAGAAGTTGTAGTCTGATTTCGTTCAAAATAATTTTCCTACTGAGTTTTTAACATGTTCTATCAACATGGAAAAATTCAAGTATCTACGTCTAATGTTTTGGAAATTTTAAGGGGGGACCACCTTACGGGTAGACAAACGGACGAACGGACGGAAGGACGGACGGACACAGCGAAATTATAAGGGTTCCTTATGGAACGCTAAAAAGGACTTATTTGATCACAACGTTTGATTGATTAAAAAATAACAACAAAAAGATATATTTTTAATAATCAAGAGATAATTTAACACGTTTTGTTTTATACGTTTGTCTAATTTTCTAAAGTGGTAACGTAGTTATAAAAGACATCAAGCATAAGAATGAACATCATTACATTAAGTTAAGAAAGGTACAGAGCGCAAGACTGATTATGGCAAAATTATACGGCGAGAGGCCGTTCCCGGCAGAAACTAATTTAGGAAACAATAGGAACTTTGAAAATTTCAGCATCTCCGAATTAATGTTCGAGAACTTCTAATGCTATTATTTGAATATAATACCATATTTAATACCAATTGTGAACACAGTTCGCAAATAATAATTTAGCTGTAAAGTATGAAATGTAATTACCTACTGTAAAAGGGTCATGTTTTATTTGTATTTGCACAATAAATTTCGTGTTAAAACCTATATTTGTTTTGTAAAGGACATTAAACTGTGAGAGGATTATTTGCTTGCTTTTTTACGTGATTTTACATGTTATTTTTTTGTACATACATAATTAATTATTATTAAAACCTCGTATGGTGTCGTGGGACACCAAATGAGAACGAATCAATCAAATAATTAATTTGCAAGATTGTTTTTATAAAAGCGTTTAAATTACTATCGTAATAAATAATTTACCATTAGATGTAATGTAAAATTACAATTGTAAATAAATTAAAATAAATTAACAATTGTAGACTTAATAAATTAAATAAATAAATTTTAAAAAGTTAAAGAAAGTTCCTTATTACATAAATATGAGTTTCAAGTTCTAATCGCGGTAAAAATTAAATGATTTTTCGGAAATAAATTGTTTATTATGATTTTGTATCGATAAAAATCAAAACCAACTTTACAACATAAAAATATATAATAATAATAGCAAACTAAAATTATATTTAAAAAAAACAGTGGAAGTGAAAACGAATCGTCAAAGATGTCGGTAACGGTGACATCAAGTCAAGTATACATTATATGTACATATACAGCGTCAAAACGTGCGGACATAAATAAATTAAACATGAAAATTTCACAAATTTTCATTACGGACGCTTACGCATATTTCGTTACGGACGTTTTCTCCTGCTAGGGTAACTCTCCGCATCGTCTCATAAGGAATTTCGATCCAAAATTGATACTATGACATATATTTAATTCTGGAATAGTTCCGATGAGATTCTCTCAGTGTCCATCAGCGATCTATATATACAAAATAAGGCGTTACTTTTTGAGCAATGTATATAATATTATAATTTATTTATTAATATATGTTTATATAAACCGGTATTTACCTATAACACGACCATTATGCTGCCATCTTAGTAACAAAATTTCATTCGTCGAATAGTCCTATACATATTATATTAAATAGATATACGTGGCGTAATATCAGCTCTATATATTTTACTTTTTGATACACCTTTCTGTAGCAGATAGTGATTTAAACTTTTTGGGTTGTATCGGTTATGTGTCTTAACACAACACACCGTAGAATGCTCTCTCTCTTCCTTATTGTGGAAGAAATACTTAACATTAAAATACACTGGTCAAGATAATTATAAAAGTATCTCATACCGTGGGTTCAGTATATAATAAAACTAGCTCTTGCCCGCGAATTTAACTTGCCCTAAGACTACCTTATTCTGGCCCTATCAAAAACCTTAATCCGTTCTTAGCGGATAACTACTAACTATAAACTACCTTCCTGCCACGTTTCATATTTATGCGTCTCGCGGTTTTCGAGATTTCATGTTAGGTGACTGGTCTGGTATGTAATATGTATTCTTGTGGTGTACAATAAAGAATATTCATTCATTCATTCATTCATTCACTGATCCTTTTTATATTTAAAGATTTATATATTTAACTTTTTGGATTGTATGCATCGGTTATGTGTAAATTGTTAAAGCGTAAAAAATCTTTAAACACGATTGCAGCGCGACCTATCGGGCTCAATGGAAAATCATCATGTATAAGCCATTAACGCTAAAACGGTGAACCATTATGAAACGGGTTCGGGAAAGGGAAAGGAACGGGAACGGAAACGGTGACATTATTAAACAATAATAGAATGTAGTAAATAGTAAGTAACCCAGCGTTTAGACAGGACAGCGTCTGCCTGGCCCGCTACTATCACATACTTTTGAAAAAAAAACTAACTGTTAGACAATAATTAAATAATGATCGTGTAGAATGTGATACTTTATTGTTTGTAACTGTGAACGGTTATAAAAAATGTATAAAAACTACTTTAATTTTTAATACAATGAATGGTCGTTTTGAATTTGTTGAAATTCGTGAAGGAATGTCTTTTACATGCCTTGGTCGTGAATAGCTCGTGAAGGCTACAAAGCCATTTTTGGCCAATACCTTTCTCAGTTTATGAATATTTGTTAACAAATTGTAATTTTTACATACAAACAGCAGCTTAAAGCGCATAACAAATGATTTTTTAAGTTCCAAAGCTCGACATGTATACTGCATAGGAAACTCTTGTTATTTTTAGCACTATAAGAAACACCTGCTTTCATATTTTCCTTTATCTATGAGTAATTAGTATTAAAAACTAAGTAAGTAATGCTTTCAAAGTTTCGCAAAGAATATCATCTTTAATGATGTCAATTTATCTCGTAATAAAACTTGGAAAGAAAGAAAATTGGAGAGTATGCAAATTTGTTATATTTAAAAAGTACCAAAGAGCGTGTCAAGACACGCATATTTAGGGTTCTGTATCTGAATGCCATAAAGGTATTTTTGAAATAATTTCAAAATTTGTCGTCCCATTTTGCTCAAAATTTTTTAAGGAGTTTTTAGCAGATCCTATCAACATGGAAATTGTCAAGTCTCTACATCTAATAAATAGTCGAAATCCTAGGGAAATTTTTAACAATTTCAGGATAATATCATCGACCGCACTAACCTAAAGCTGGGGTTGCTACTTTTTGGAGATATGGGCAGGTTTTTTAGTAATTGACTGATATCGTCTATTGAATATGGTTTCTTTCTTTTAAAAGAAATGTGCAATTTGCATGAATTAAGTTGAAATTCATCATCATATTTATAACTTTAAAATAAAAGAAAAATATGGCATGTCCATTGGTTTGTATTACAAAACAATTTTGTAATCCAAAAAATAATAAATCCTACAATTTTTTTGGGTGAATGTTTTTTTAGTTTCTAGGTTTGCTTATTAAGACCAATTCAGTAGCAACCCCGTTACGGTAAACCACATTTATACGTTACAACGATGTTTTAGCGTATAGATTTTTATAGACCTTACAATTTAAACGTTTAAAATCTATATTTTAATGACCGCTAATGAAATGTTATAAGTAATTCAAGGATTCAAGTTTCTTTGATGTTATATAGAATACTCATAGATTCATATAGACTAGACATAGCCAGCCGGTCGAAATTCGGCTATAAATCTTTAGATTTGCGCACTATTTGCTTATTTAAAGCTATGTACAAAATTTTCATTATTTGTACAAAGACCTTTTTGTATTAGACAATTAATACACGTATGACTGCGCTTTGCCACCATCTTACAGTAACATGTATACATGTGCGAATAAATCGTTTGGCATTGGTGTGCGTGTGGTATTATTTTAATAACTGAGTATATTAATGTTGCTCGTTTTATGAGAACATTAAGATTCGCAGTCCATCCTCTATATTAACTTCTTCTTCTTCTTCCTAGCGTTATCCCAGCTAAGTACCAGGGTCCGCTTAGATTGCAGAGGATTTGGCTGTGGGGCGAGTTAAGATGACCGATTGCCATCTGAAGTCGTTAGTTTTGTGTGCCATATTGGTGAAGCAACTTTATTTAATAAATTGAACGATAGTTGGCTGTATAATTGTGCATTATTTTGTTAAATAATGTAACTCTCTCTTAGACATTTAATTCAAGATTTCAACTTTACCGCACATTACAAAAAAAATATAATTGAATTTGAATAAGTAAATTTGAATTTAGAGGTCTGTTATAGGTATTGCTTTTATTTTTACTTTAAGAAATAATATTAGCAATAGTTTTTTTTTCTTATCAATGCCTTAGTATTCCCATATTCCCTCTAAGTTTTTAGGCTTCAGCAAGCGATCGAAGCCAAAAAAAACAAAACCTACCACCCACTCATTTCAATCCATCACTTCTACTATTGAGCTGTTAAGGATATATGTTTGTATATCTTAATAAATAAAAATGAAGTGTCACAATATTGCACTCCTTACCAACCGGCTTCGATAGAATCTAGGCTGAATAAGGTAATAAAACCTCGTATTTATATTATTCTTCAATAAAATGCTATATACGTAAGACTATTTTGTTTAAATAATTTTTTTTGCGT
This sequence comes from Charaxes varanes, assembly GCA_024363005.1. Taxonomy (NCBI): domain Eukaryota; kingdom Metazoa; phylum Arthropoda; class Insecta; order Lepidoptera; family Nymphalidae; genus Charaxes; species Charaxes varanes. The sequence goes on along the minus strand of JANCMC010024009.1, from coordinate 3,357,632 downwards.
AACGACAAAAAAATAGGTTATATTCAATCAGGGCGTAAGTATTGTGTTTGTATCAATTATTTGTATCTTTACTAAGACATAAAGAGTTTGTTTGTATATTTGAACACGCTAATCTCAGGAACTACTGGTCTGATTTAAAAAATTCCTTCGGTGTCAGATAGCCCATTTATCGAGGAAGGCTATAGACTGTATTATATCATCTAAATGGACGTACCCAATTTTAGGTAGAAAGAGTCGTTGACATAGCTAGTTAAAAATAAAATTTAATTTAATTTTAATTATTTTATATACATGTATAATTCTGTTTATTTTAATTTTGAGTGACTCAAACTTTACCTATGTTTGGGGGGGGGGGACCGAGTTCGACTTCTACCTGTGCAGCCACCAGGGCATTCAGGTACCCGTGGGCTACATCTGCCCACCGTTACCGTAACCGTAAATCGGGAAAAGAGGACCAAAAGAGCATTCGCATTCCTTATAGGCGAATTATCGCCAACTGAAACCTTTTTGCAGTTTTCGAAAAGAACTGTTTTGTTCTTATAGTTGAAAGATGTCTTCTAGAAAAGAATTTAACTTGTAAATATATTAAAAGGCATTAGCCATTATATAATTATATATTGGGGTGTTTGTGTTGAAAACTTGAGACTTCTCGGTGGCCTAAACTCGTCATCAAAGGCCGCCAATGCATCTGTTAGCCTTCTGGTTGTGCAGATGTCCATAGGCATCAGTAGGCACTTCGGTGCTTGCTGCCTGCCCGTTTGCCCCTTGTAACATGAAAAAAAAACAATTTCTTCTTTTTATTCGTTCACTCGCCTGCTCATTTGTCCCTTGTAACATAAAAAAAATCGATAGTCACTCAGTGGAACCACATGCCCGTTTTCCCCATGTCTTAGTATTAAATAAAATCTAGACTTTTGCACGCACGTGCACAAAGTAATGCTATGAGTTGTAAAGTAACTAATATTGACTGTTTTATTGCGTGACATAAACACGAATGAAAAGATTAGCAGGCTAAGCTAAAGGCCTACGTTTTTTTAATTTAATTAAAGTAACATAGCAGAGCACAATTAGAAGAACCAATAATCATTGGGAAATTAACAATAAGTGGTTTAAGAATCTATACCAATGTATAAAGCTGACGATTCCGTTTGCTTGAACGTGGTAATCTCAGAAACTACTGATCCGATTTGAAAATACTTTCAGCGTTACATAGCCCATTTATCGAAGAAGGCAAGGAAGGAAATATATCACCTCGCTAAAATTTAATTGAAATTTAGCATAATTATTGTTTATATAGAGGAGGATGTGCGAATTCTATTTTTTTGTATGATATGCAATAATTAATACATTAATGTAAAACCACATGCATTCCAATAGTTAAACCATTTACGTGATTAACACACACATTATCTTTTGCTATGAGATAGTGTTTAAGCATAGACATGATGATGGTGAAAATATTGTCAAATGTTACAATCTATTTCAATATATATATAGTATATTTCGATTCTAACAACGAAATTTCTGTTATTTTGTAATGCGTCAAAATTTAGTTTTTGTTTCAGCCTTCATCAATCAATTTCCTTTGTTTTGTTGTCAAGTAACATGACAGTGGCGGAATAAATTATGCCCAATTGGCATAGACAAAAGCTAAAAACCAAGAATTGAAATAAAGAAGCATATGGTATGCAAATCTAAAGATTGGTAGCCAAATTTTGACCAGCATGGAAAATTTCAAGTCTCTACGTCTAATAGTTTGGAAATGCTGGGGGTGGGGCACCAGGTGTGGCAGACAGACGGACGGACAGACGTACAGAGCGAAATTATAAGGGCTCCTTGTGGTTCTACGGAACCCTAAAAAGAACATACGTCCGTAAGCACCATTTCAACAAATTGGCTCCGTCCCCATGATACAAATATACATTTTAATATAACACGTGTGCCGTTTAATTTTTCCCCTTTCCCGAGTCCCGTGCTACCTGAAAGTTGTTTAACGCGTTTTTTTCGAAAACACAGTCCAAATTAACTTTTATAGTCACATAGGGACTGCCTGTGCATGTAAAAGACACCTACGTATTAACGTACAAACATTTAGTGCTACTATAAATATAATAAATATATACAGGACTATATGACACACGGACGTCTGTTCCTAAGGTAGACAACTTAATGCCTGTGTTATAACACAGGCGTTAAGTTGTCTACCTTAGGAACAGACGTCCGTGTGTCATATAGTCCTGTATATATTTATTTATTATTTATAAATGCATGCTATGTTGTCGGGAGGATGGGGTCGACTGTCGTGATATATACACATTATAGTGTGGCGCCTACGTCCTTACACTACCATAGATTATAGATATTAGGGTTTTTGATGTTAGTTATGGTTAAAACATACCTACATATTACTTTCTTAATTAAATACTTAATCTATTTTAATATGTGAGGACATGAGTACCTCTAAAACAAGCGCACTCTATCCTAGACCTATCAGTATTGTCAAAAGACACGATTAACGCATTCATAATATTGTGATGTAAAAAAATCTATTCGCAAAATATACAAAACAAACCATTAATTCCAATCTAATCTGGGAGAAAGTTTCCACTAAACCACATTTACTCGGTTATAGGATTTTTTTCTCCACATAAAACTGCCTGTAGCAACGCCCTTTTCCGTTCACCCTTTGCAAAGGAAATTGCCGCCATATATTGAGTCTTATCTTCAAATCTATTTGCATTGGCGGATTGTCGTAAGAGCTCGTTCTTTCCGCTCGCGAGGAATTCTGCGTGATGGGTTTGTTAACACATAGCTATCGTATCTAAATACTGGTGAAATAAATGTGGAGGAAAAACTCAATATGAAATCGTTTCGGAAAATGACGTGAATGCTAACAACTCTGAATGAAATGTACCCAGTAATATCAAGTTTGAAATTGTTGATACACTCTATGTCATAAATTGTAATTAATGCGATGCTTATTCTAAGACAGAATTTAAACTCAACACAAAGGTTCTGAATCAAAAGAACAAAAGTTTTACGATCATCAAAAGGTTTAGATGTATAGTTTAAGGAGACCAATATGGACGCCTAATGATATGAAACAATTATATACAATGATATGATGATCTATTCACTGTATGTCGAACATATATATCGTAAACAACACAGAACCCGGTCAAGCCGCAAATTTTCAATTAGACGTAGCAATAACGAACTTTGTTGCCAGTCGTCAGTAAATAACACTTTCAAAGGTTTTGAAATCCACAATGATTTACTTTGCTCAATAGATTATTAAAAAACCTAAACGAATTAATAAACATAATTGCCAACCTTCTTCTTGCCTCTTCTTCTCTTATTATATAGTTACAGAAGCATATCTTGCTTTAATCTTCGATATAACAGCCGCCATCATTGGATTGCCTACAAAATCAAAGAGTTACATGCATATAATCATTCACATAGTTCAAATAGTCCACTTTTATACAGGCTACTTTCAGCAAGTCATTTTATTACCATTTGCAAATCTCTAAGACGCATAAGAGAAGAAAATCTTCAAGATGGGCTTATTTTGAAGAGGTTTAAAACCTCTTAACTCTTGCTTAACTTAACTTAAGTCTTGCTTAACATTTTATTCGAACCATTTGCCAATTCCGTTGTATAAGTATAATAAAAAGTATATATTGCAAAAGCATATAAAAAAATACTGCATTGCACATGTTTGAAAGGTTTCATAACATAATATCTTATATTGACATCATCATTATATCAGACATCCGTTTCAAAAACCTTCGCAATCAAAATAATCTTAAATAGCTACAACGCAAACGACACTCAAGTCCTTTTGACGTACAAAGTGCTATACCTGTTCCAACAAAGGACGAGAATGAAAAGCAAAAACTTGGTCTCAAACTAATTAGCGCCCTTACGCAAAAGCCTAGGGGACCTAATTAGGTAATTGAAGTACACAGCTTGGGTTAAGACCAAAAATGAACTCATGTGAACAACAGCTGGAGTAAATGTACAGGCTAGGACGATTTTAATTGGCATGGCTATTGTATGGAATCATTCAGAGTGAATATTTCATTTCGTTTGGGCACGTACCCTTATATATTAATTATAGCTAGGTTATTCGTTATTAATATTGAAGTTGAGTCTATGATTTTCAAGTGCAGTAACCCTTACCGAAATGTTGGAGCATCACCATCCTTATTTTATAATACCAGTCTAAAAGGTCCACTTTAAAAACCATTTCACTTTAGAGTACTTTTAGGTGACATGTTCTGCAGACATCGAAACAAAATAAGGGATTCTTCCATCCGTTCTTCTTTTTTTCTCAAGTTGGCATATGGTGGCAATTACTCAGTCCTAATTCACTTCTGTGAATGTGTCTCCATCCCGATGTAAAAGGGTTTGGATGTAAGTATTTTTCGAAAATATTTAGGCAATTTATGAGATTAAAATGTTTTTTTCTATTCGATATATAAAAGAGTCCATATTTTAAGAACCGAATTTAATATTTGAAATATTGTGTTGTTTTGGAGTGTTTTGTCGTTTATTTCATTACTTAATTAAGATAACTGGATTTTTCCACAATTTTATACTTCGAAAAGTGTCTTGTTTACATTTGAGCATGAACTGGTGCGTTGTATGGGCCAATTCCGAAAAAGCAATTGGTGCAATACATCAATGTCTCGCACTGATCTGTGCGATGGCTGCGGATTGACTGCATTTTGTTTTACTCACATGGTTCAGACAAGCTTGACTCGTGAAATTTGTTGCCTGGAGTATAAAGGACGCCCTCCAAAAACTGCTGGAATATTTTTTTTCTGAATAAGGAGTCATCCATAAATTGCGTCACACGTTAAAGAGGGTTGCGGTATCAACAAAATGTGACGTTGTGTGACAACGGGCAAGGGGTTCGAAAATCTTTGTGACATATGTCAACATTAAAAAATATATTAAAAACTACTTCTTTCTTTTAATTATTTTTAATACATGCATAAATTATAAAAACGTGTGATTCCACACCACAGATGAGGAGGTTCCGAAAATGTGACAAACTGTGACAATGAAGAGGGTGAGTTATAAATTCTTAAAATTCGTATGACATACCAAACCTAACCTAATAAAAACACAACTTTATTTATTGCTACATGAGTTATCCAGCATCCAGATCGAGAAATCTTTGTAAACCTATCGTGTTCTATAGTTTAGGTATTAAAAAGAAAATGCATTAGTAGAAGATAATTTAAAATTAAGTGTACTTTTACAATATATTAAAAAAAATCTAGCGTTCATCAAGACGTTACAGATTTAAATAACCGCAAAGTTCTTATAAATTATGTAGATATACAAAAGCACTCCATCAAAGTAATTCAGTTTAGTGCTTCATACAATTTAGAGTACGTGACGCGTTGAATCCTTTAGTTTAATTAAAGTCTTAATTTAGGTGATCATATATGCATAGACCCAGGCCTTAGTGTTTACAGCGCGTGTGTAGTGCTAATTGGTGTCTGACCTTGAGTATAAATTTCGTAAGGCAAGCCACTGGTTAACGCACCTATAATCTATACAAGGAGAGTTTTGATAATGACAAGGTCAATCCTTTTGTATTTGTTTATAAGGCCAGGCATGATGACAAGCGCTTAACGCGCGTTTTGACAACGCACGTTTGCAACTACATACATTTCATTCAGACCATACATATGCTAACACTGCGATAGCGCTCGACAGTTGTCAACGCGCGCTTTGAATTCATTTCAGGGTTCGTCCAGATGAAATGTAGAAGTCAGACTGAATCAGGCTGGCCTCAGCAACGCTCATTCAATACTTGACAATTGAATATGTCAATGAGTACACATTGGGCGTTTTTAAATACGCGTTTCGCTAACGCGCCTTTCGAGAACTAGGAGTTCTATTGAAGTGTATAAATGTAAGCGCGCGTTAATAATTAAATTTATTTCTGTCTAATCATATATTGCACAACTCCGTATCACTAAAGATTTATTATCTTATCGTTATATAAACTCCAAACAGTATTTTGTTTTTTAAGAGAAAATAAATATGCATAATAATGACGATCAGATGGTATCGGTTTTTAGATTGATAAAAAACTTCTAAGTTTGGTAATATGCACCGTAATCCTAGATTTAAAATAATCAAAAAAATGCAACCAGAATCAGACGAGCGGTCCCACACTTAAAAAACAATTAAATATATACAAATGCTTACACAAGGGACAAAACAAATATTTAAATATCATTGAGAATATTACAGATCAGTCCCATTCATAAAGGTCTGAGGCAAAGACTGTTGCCCAGATATTAAATTAATGTTATGAATAAAATACTAAGAAAAAAGGAGGTATTGATTTTCTTGCTGGTTATTGTCGCAACATTTCCAAATTCAGTGGGGCGTAAACCAAATTGTATGTAGCGATATTGTGGATACTCTATACACTGAACATATTCTATTGAACTAATCAAAAACACTGGATAGTAAAAAGTTTTCTATTGTTAATAAAATTTGTGGATATTGTGAGTAAATTTATCAATATTGTGGTATAAATTTTACTATAGATCGCCGGCTTGCTCGACATTCGGCCACAAAGCTATAGATTTGCGTGCCATATCTTTTTATAAAACTATATATATATCTACTTTTTTTGAAATTACATAAATTTTTAATTTTTTTGCAACGACATTGTTATGCCGGCGCCAGACATAGCTAAAAGTGTGTGTACATTTAAAGACTACAAAGTTCTACAATACTTTGCGCGGCTACAGAAAGTCTACATGAACATTGAAATGACCATTCAAATGAAGCTGTGTCTGGCACCGGCATTAGGCATATTTGTCGATTAATATAACAAAGGTTTAAGGTCTCCCATTAAGTCTAGTATAAAATGTATAATATGCATTGGTACAAAAAGATACTAGCTGAAAGTAAAAATCAAATGAATGAAAACCGAAAATTAAAAAATTGGCTCGCATTCTATAACGTTGTAAAACTTTAATACTTCATATTTAGCACGAAAATGATAAAAAAAGAGCGGTGTAGTTGAAAGAAAAGTAGATTGCGCACCTTGCTGAAGCGATTAATTAATGTACTCCTGTTAATTTTGTGACTAGTTTACAGCGTAATACTCGTGCCGTAATAACTCATCTTACGCTCGGGGCAGCAATCTACTATAAATAGACATTTCTATCATGTCATTAAAAAAAAAAAACATTTTACACATCTTAACCTTAATGTTATATATAAATATATAAATTAAGCATCACACTGTTTGTCCACGATGGACTCCTAAACTACTTAACGGATGAATACTTTTGACAGCTATTTTTCTAATTTAGACGCAGCTACAGGAATAAAAGTTGATATTATTAATGCTGCTTCAGTTATCTATGTTTATTCATAAAGTTTTACCTGATGCGATAAAATTATTTCACCAACATAACTTCTGGCTTTAAAACCTGCTACGTTACAAGGCCTTTCTTCTCGCTCAATTAATTTTCCATGCGATTTATAATACAATTGGGAGGCTTTCTTTCGCAGGTAACCGCTTTTGTAGAAGATGTCTATAAACAATTATAACGCATTAATATTATATTATTATATTAATGCGTTGTAACATATTATAATAAGAATGAAAGAAAGAAACTTTATTCAGACATAAATAAACAACAACATTATATCTAAGCACTATAACACAATATTATATATAAATAATATTATATTAAGCGCATACGAGGTCGTACAATGCGTTTTCCTATAATGTTTAGGATCTACTGGTCCGATTTGAAAAACTCTTTCAGTGTTAGATAGCCCATTTATGGAGGAAGGCCTATATCATCACGCTAAAATTGAATCAATTTTTTTTACCTAATTTTACGAAGCCACGAAGTCGCGGACACAGCTAATAGAATAGTATGTTTATGAAATTCATATTTTTTTTTAGATTATGCAATATGTTTACCTAATATTAACTTTTTATATTAATCAGATTTTAACTTCTCATATAAGAGATATAATTTATATTTAAAACGATATTAATTTAACGTTTTCAGATCTGGTAGTGGAATCGGCAGATTTTCCAACATTTTGTTTCCGCATGGCGAAAACTTCCTTGGAAAGCAGCCGCGAGGCGCGAGTGAAGTAAGCAGATTTACCTTGGACGATCACACCAGCTTATCAATAACAATAAGAATATAATAAGAAAACTTTATTAGGAATAACAGATTCAGTGGAACATCCAGTGCCATATTGTATTGTGGTTTTCTGTAATGAGGATTTTTATTTTATTTTTATAATAAATTTCCGTATGACATCTGCTTTATGTCTCTTAATACGTAAATTTAAGCTTATCGAAACATTGTCATAATTAAAGAGTAAAAATGATACAAAAAGGGACTATGTATTCACTCTAGCTCAACCATACATAAGAATTTTTTCAATGGCTTTAATCTTAGGTTTCATGACTTATTAACAAGTACCAAAAACATTGTAGTTTACTATAGTGTTGCAACAAATACTTTTAATTTTTATTAATGTACATATATTATCTGTGGCAAGCGGCTATTGTCTATAGCTTAATGCAGGTTGAACAAAACTACTGCAGCTCTTGATTTCTAAAATAGTGTTACAAGAAAACTGACTTTATTGAAGATTGGTGTATGAAGTCATACCTGGCGCCAACGGCCACTCAACATTGTAACATATTATATCTGGTTTATATAAATTTATATACTTAACTTCTATATGTTTATATACTTCAAAACATACTGTTATAAAATTACAAAAACAATCTTGCTTGGATTCCATTATGAGAAAAAACAAGTACCTACTAATATTTTTATATTAGTAGATTTAATAATATTTTTATATTAGTGGTTACATTTATTAGTAGGTAGATGTTATATTTATTTGTTTGTATGTTTTCATTACTCAAATTAACAACAAAAATCGACTTGTTTCTTTTAAAGCTTGCGACTTCCCACAACCCCTAATAGTTAACCAATCTCTAAAATTTATATGGTAGATAAGTACGGAGTCCTCATAGAGCTTCATCTTTAAGACCGCCAGACATTTACTCTTTATCGGTTAGCCTAATTGAAAACCCTCCTTTACCCCTCGTAAGAGAGGGTTATATCGTATCCAGTTTTACGAGTAAACATGCCCGTAACGTAGTACGTGACGTTTGTTGGAACCACTTCCTATTTAATGGACGTGTACTAAATAGCTAGGCTATCTTATAGAGATCAGCAAAAATGTCTAAAAAGCATTGTTTATACTCATAAAAAAATTAACATATTTAACGTAATGTAAATCCTACTTATATCATAAACGCGAAAGTTTGTACACATGGATGTATGGATATATATGTTTGACGTACTTTCACGGAAAAACTACTGAATGGATTTTAATAAAACTTTACAATAATAGAGTTTATAAATCAGAATAAAACTTAGGCTAGAAATTATAAAGATATTGTCCAAAATATAACGACAAATGTCAGGTAAGTAGGAGAAAATTCTGCCATCTGCGAACTATTTTGGCGTGCGCTGCAAAAACCTTTAGAATTACACCTATGTATATAGTATAATACGTTATTGCACGACTCATAATACGCAGTATTAGTTTTTTTAGTATATTTTGATTTATAGTCGATTTTTTTACTTCATTTCGATATTTTGATTTACAATCAATTTTTAGACCATTTCGATTTTTTGATTTACAATCGATTTTGTGACTCCATTTCGATTTTTTGATTTACAATCGATTTTTTTAACTCCATTTCGGCACCTTCTTTTTACCGTTATCGCCTTGTTAGTTTACGGAATCAAGTTAAGTAATATTTGAAGTGAAAATTTTCGGTACCATTTTAAGAAAATTGTAGTATGAATTTTGTGCAAAATTATAGTTTATGAAGAGAAGGGTGGACGAATGCTAATATCTTTTATAATATGAAATCTAATGTAAAAACTTCTCGTGTCACGGGGTGTGTTGCGCAACTCCATAGGCTTGACCGATTCTTATGAAAACTATTGTGCACATTAGTAAATGATTAATGTTTATAACCTTAACTAATGTATGTATGTATATTGCGCTCGTAAATAACTTAGATGCTAAAAAAGGACATAAAATTAAATTTAAAAAAAAAAATGACGTGGTAACAAGAATATATCTGAAAGTTTTCATTATATGTATATAATACTAATATGTAAAGCTGAACAGTTTGTTTGTTTACTTGAACACGCTAATCTCAGGAACTACTGGTCCGATTTGAAAAATTCTTTCAGTGTTAGACAGCCCATTTATCGTGTAAAGCTGTAGGCTATATATCATAACGCTAAGAATATTAACCTAATTTGACACGGATGAAGTAGCGGGTAACAACTAGTTTTATATAAAATTGCAGTTATATCCTCTATTCTTTACTTGTATTATAGATTTTCATAGTAAAGCTTACGCTCTTGTATGATAGATTAGAATATACAGTCTCCAAATGTACAACATGGGACCAAATTAAAAGTGATGATAAATCTTGCCAATTTTTACGCTACATAACGAGATGGCAATGACGTGAACGTAAAGTTAGGAGAAACTAGATGGCGCTGTACGAACAGCGCACGCTAAAATATGCTAAGTAATTAATTTTATTTATATCTTCTTCGTTTTTGTTATATATACAGTACTTTCAGCGTCCACGACTTCACCCGCGTGAGATGAGGTGATAAAAAAGATTCAGTTCTGACGTGATAACATATAACCTATTTAAGCGAACCCTTGTACTACACCTCAAAAACGCTAGATAAAAACTATGTATAACCATGCAAAACATATAATAGGACTAGTTGTTGCCCGCAACTTCATCCGTGTAAAATTAGGTGAAAAACTTTAGAGTGATGATATATGCCTTCCTCGATAAATGGGCTTTCTAACACAGAAAGAATTTTTTAAATCGGACCAATAGTTCCTGAGATTAGCGCGTTCAAGCAAACAAACAAACTCTTCAGCTTTATATATTTGTATACATTTAGATATGTAAGGACAATAATTGGCTTAAATTATTAATCGGTAAAGCCAGTATCGTTATGACTAATGTGATCATACGCCCTTACCGCGAGAATACTGTTACACCATTCAAATGAGTAGGCACATTATCAGAACTACCACATTAAGAAGAAAAGACGATAAATCGTGTCCATTTAATATCTGACGACCAACGTGCGTTTCTAGGGTTGGCAACATGTATAATTGAAATCCCCAGTAATAAAAGAGGTTAAATAAATATTTTTACACATAAAATTACACATGTGACTTTTAACTTCTTACATTTACGACCGTAGGAAACTGTAACTAAGCGTAAATAAAAAATGGCCAAAAGCGTGTCAAGATACGCTTATATAGAAGGGCTCCGTATCTGATACTTTATGAGCGTATTTGTTAATTAGCTTCAAAAGTTCTTGTCCGATTTCGTTCAGAATAATTTTCCACATGAGTTTTTAGAATGTTCTATGAATATGGTAAATTTCAAATGTCTACGTCTAATAGTTTGGAAATGTTAGGGTGGGACCACCATACGGGCAGACGGATGGACAGAGCGAAATTACAAGGATTTCTTGTAGTACTACGGAACCCTAAAAACCTGTATTATAGGCGACAGTGTTCCTTAATATACTATACAACATGTATGTAGTTAAATGTAATGTAATAATTTGATTACTAGTTGCTAGTGTACTACTAGTGGCACTACTTGTCTACTACAAGGAGCACTACAAGTCTACTCCTAGTAGCATTACTACTCTACTACTAGTGGCACTACTAGTCTACTATTAGGAGCACTACTAGTCTACTACTAGTAGCACTACTACTCTACTACTAGCGGCACTACTAGTCTACTACTAGGAGCACTACTAGTGGCACTACTGGTCTACTACTAGTAGCACTACTACTCCACCATAGCACAGCCCTACACAATCATTATCTAAATTTAAATTTAGTTTGACGAAACGTCTCGGAACGCGGTAGATTTAACTCTCTGAGATTAAGGACACCCACGTATTTTATCAATAATCCATTATGAAAACGCAAACAATAAGGTGCTATCTAAACTCTCCCAACTCCAGAATGATGAATAGTTGTGGTGGTACATTAGAAAATGTCAATGGATAAAAAGTAAATATCTAGATGGTATCACGGACTGGCCGTAAGAAACCTGAGATAGAGTTATGTTTGTGATTGGTACGGTCGTGTAGAG
>JANCMC010024009.1:3277909-3345267 GCA_024363005.1 Charaxes varanes | reverse complement strand
TATCTAGATGGTATCACGGACTGGCCGTAAGAAACCTGAGATAGAGTTATGTTTGTGATTGGTACGGTCGTGTAGAGAAGTGTTTAAAATGGAAATAACATTAATACAAAAAACATCTTTTTCCTTTTATATCCAGTTACGAGTACGTACGGGAAACTCTTTTAAATATTTACATTTGACAAATATGGTAGATTTAATTATACTCTTAGATTAAGTTTAAAATCATTAAAGAATTCATTAAGTAATTAATTTTCATTAAGTTTGAATATTTTTACGAATTGTCAACTATTGATGCTATTTTCCATGAAACTTTTAATAGGCAATATATATCTTTAATCAATTTTTATCAATAAGTTGCTGAGGAAATATTATTTAGAAAAAAAATTTACGTGTTTAATCGTAACTGTGATTTTAGTTTATTAGTCCATAGGGCATAACAGTATCGGGATGCAATAAACACTTTTACGTGTATTAATTAAATAGTCTCCCTTTATTAAATGAAATTAATAATACAAATAAAATTATTATTATACATAAAGACTTAAACAGTTTTGTATATAATTATACATACGATACGGCCTATTAAATACGTGATAAACAGCAATATCTCACTGATAATTAATAAAAATGATGCGTCCAAAGTAATGAAGTGTACACGGTTCGAACCGGTAGCAAAGATAACTGACGCTGGCTTAATGATGTGCCGTATTTACTACGAAGCCAACCACTTCTCAGTCTTGTGGAAGATATATATAGATCCTGGTTTATGGTTGAGAATGTTTTTTTAAATTATTTGTATGTAGATAAGCAAAGACAATATGTTTAGTATAATTGTAATATCCAGTCTAGTATGGTGTTATTGAGTTGAGTTTCTCTCATTAGAGGTAAATGACGCTCGAAGCAAATTGATCCTAGCAAATTTAAGATTTCCCTGTGGTAAACCGTCAGTTGGCAATTTGTGTCAAAGGGGCCGCGTGTAGCCCGCTACTGTTTTGTAAATGACATCCTCATTGGTATAAATAAATAATAATTACCATACATGAGCGTGTTATCGGGATGTGCTAAAATTAAACAATAAATAACATAGAATGCAGTTGGCAAGAGTGAACGGGTGCATTCTAGGGAAGCGCGTTCCACCGTAGACCGCATCTACACTTATAAACAAGTATGCCTGCGGAAAAGCGCATGCCTATCTTCATAAAAAAAAGAAAAAGAAATTAAATTTATTATATTATTTATTATTATATATAGACTATAGCCTTCCTCAATAAATAGGCTATCTAACACTGAAATAATTTTTCACATCGGACCAGTAGTTTCTGGGATTAGCGCGATCAAGTAAACAAACTCTTCAGCTTTGTATATTAATTAGCATAGATTATAATTCTCTTCGGCTGTCTGTTAATATCATACTTCTCTTTAATTCTATAAAGATAGAGCAAAGAGAGATAACAAATATTTGATAAAATGGAAGATAAAGTATTCCCTCCGCTTGTTGTCGGCCGGATAATTAAGGAAAGCGTCTTACACAAACATAAAAAATGCATAAAAAGATTTGATGGTAAATAAAAACATCCGTTTACAGAGTTAATAATTAGAAGGGAAAATATTACGGCGTATTTCTGCCATTCCTTTGAATTAATGCTGTAGCATTAATAATAAACAATGAAAAACAGACCTTCTTGTGTAACCCTCTATATTATAATATACAATATAATATAGAGGGTTATTCAAGAAGGTATCTTTTTCTTTGTTGATTGTAAATAAATTGTTTCTCTAGTTTGTGACATCTTACAAATCTTTCAAATGTTCATTCATGGATCAGTTGTTTAGTCATATTCGATAAAATGTATCAATAGTTTGTAAATTTAAAAGACTCAATTTTTTGAGAATACATTATATATATATATAATGTATTCTAAAAAAATTGAGTCCAATTGGCTCAAAATTTGAGAGACCTCTATTAATAGACGCCAGATGTCTATAATAGCGTTTTTTTTTTTCAATTATAACGGGAAGGGTAATTCAAAAGTCACGGACTTATCAAACCGCTCTCTCTCATTTCTTGGCTCTATTCCTACTTTCCACTCTACACTCCACTCTATCTTGAAGAACAGTTTCAGATAGATGACTGTTTAACACTACATCTTTTTTTTTAGAACAAGAAGATAACAATGGCACGGACCTTTAGCCCGTGGACACAATGACGATTAAAAAAAAAGAAACTACATCTTTCTACCTTGTTTAGTAAGTCACCCTGTCGATTACGAAGAAACAATTTATATCTATTTACTCACAATGTCGTAAGACCATTTAAAAAAAATTGTTGATTTATCTACTTTAAGTCAGTTGGGTTTAATAATGAGAATTTTAAGAATAGGGTTTTATCGATCTAATAGAATCCAATTTACAAGCATGTTTATAATTTATTTTTCAAATCACAACATCTCTTTGAAGTCGATCAAGTAATCTAGTCTTTGTTTTGTTTTTGCTAACCTATGATATACATATATACCTTAGACCAATGTTCGTTGTTACATGTTCAAAATGTAAACAGTTATACACAAAATTGATCAAAGCGATACTTTAATTCGCACTGCGTTATGATTGTCTAATATTATATTATATTGGCTTATATTGAGATTGCGTGATGAAAGGTTTACTTGAATAACGGCTACAGCAATTTAGGATTTGAGTTTTTCATTTCCTCTATATTATACAGGAACATTTTTAATATATTTGTCCTCTTTTGGGAGGACAAAAGTCATCCAGTTTGGAAAACTTTTAGTATAGGTACTAGCGTCCTCTATGAAGACAGTTATTGTAAATCATCTACTGTGAGGTTTTACTATCAGTAAAAAAAGGTGTTTAACTGAGTATTAAAAATAAAAATAATTAAATTTAAAATCTTAGAGTCTAGTTAATTAAATCAAATGGAGTGACTCCAAAAGAGCAAAGTTATTTTTAATAAACAAAAGCATTGCAATTTTTTATCCGTCCAATCTATTTCTTAAAGATCAATCTTGACCAGCCAGCACTCATATCAACCTCTAGGACCATGAACCTCTGCTATAACTTCCGATTAAAATTTATCAGAATAAAATGTGTAAAATCAATGGGAAGTTCCGAACTTCCAGAATCCAAATAGAACCTCTGCAACATCCCTAGTTAGTAGCTATTTATGTAAACACACTTAGTGTTTTCTTTGTAATTTTTTTTACTAATCTATATATTTTTATTTACCGTACAATGACATTTACAACTTCCCTCAAATGGCATTTGATGCAGCACTCCATAAGGGCTGTTACCTATAACACAGGCATTAAGTTGTCTACCTTAGGAACAGACGTCCGTGTGTCATATAGTCTTATATATATTTATTTATTTATTTATTACTACAGAGGCGAAATAGCAGACTTCAGCAATGTGATAATTCTATAACACAACATATTGCTAAAACTGGATTTTAGAAATGCCCGTGTAAGCTAATTTGGTGTAGATTATATTACACGATTCGATATTAGAAACAAAATACAAACTAAAGCAGCTTTACACGCTCGCTAATTACTTGTAACATCCGCTCGTGTTTACAAGCGTCGTGTAGGCATGGCTTTAAACTTGGGTTACGGAATAACGCATTTTTTTTTAATGAAAAAGAGTATAACGACAGGAGATCGTGGCCTAATCAGTGGTCGGCATTTGAGTCGATCGCTAGGTTAAGTAGTTCTTGCTGCTACCGGTTGATAGATGGGTAGCAACTTTAACTATCTAATAGTTAAAGTTTAGTTTAAATAATAGACTTTTTAGAATATTGGACTATTGAATATACTTTAGACTGTTGGAAATTTTTCATCCGTACCAGTATGGCCACATTTTAAAATGTGGGCGTTTCAACAAAAACTTAAAATACAATTTGATGTACTAGCTTTGGTGGTTATTTTTGTTTTGTGCTAGTGTGGCCACATTGTAAAATGTGGGCGTTTCAACAAAAATTTAAAATGCAATATGATATAATATTTTTGGTGGTTCTGAATATGAAATAGTTTTATTATAAAATATTGTTCTTCAAAATGTTAAATTAGAAACAACGTCTCATGTCAAAAGATCTTCGAGACGACTTACACAGTATTAAAAGAAAACAAATAATGTTATTCATAAGTAAAATGGCAAATGACAACTCATTACATGTCTATTTAGAGTCAATAATCGTTTACTCACAACTTTAAGCTTTATTTACACAATTATCAGTACTAATATCCTCATTATCATAAAATGTAGTTTCAAATTTACTTCATTGTTTATAGAAATTGATATTTATTATTTATTTATATTCTAGCACTCCAAATATTTTCATTCGTAGATTGCGTCTGTGCTCAAAACATAGCAGCAAGGGGTGAGGGTCCAAAAAAATTACAAACTTAATACTTTCGAGAATTTGAGTGATTGCGTGGCCTCAAAATATGAGTAATAGAAAAGGACTGCATTTAGGTATTTTATTACCATAATTTCATGTAAAAATATAAGTTAAAAAAAACTTTCAAACTTCTCAGTGTTAATAATTGAGGCAAACTGAATAACTTTAAACGCTTTGATGTCTATCATACAATAGATGTGCAATAGAGACCAGTCCTTTCTGTACGTGACTAAAAACACTTGTGCATTCAGGACATACGGAAATTAACCTGCTTTCAATATTACATTATCACTAAGTATAAATAATGACAGTTTCGAAAGGTAGGATTATAATATTGTGTTATAGTTATTTTCTATCTCTTTAAGAACCTTTTTTTTTAATTCTCAATAATTCATAATTTTAAATATATTTGCGAAAAAACTGAATACTTTTTTTGTTTATAACTTTTCCATTTTCTACGTGCTAAAAGCGGTTCCGATACATATTTCTAGACATCATTCCAAATCGAATGAGGTATCACACGTATTTGTACCAGCGGTATCTTTCTATCTTCTCTATCTTCTTTCTCTCTATTTTCCACCATTTTCAACTTCTTGACTAGATTACTTTGAATTACGGTTGTAACGGAGGCCACCTTAGTGTAAGCAGAGGTGGATGCGGAGGTGAAGTTGCGTTCACTCCGCGGAATCGGATGCTAACGGAGGCGGAGGTTATAAGAAGTATTTTTCTGTTCAAAGATTTTTCAACAAAATCAAAATACTATTTTAGTTGGTATATTTATGTATTTATATATTTCTAAAAAACTATTTATGTATAACAGGCGTCTGTTACCTATAACACAGGCGTTAAGTTGTCTACCTTAGGAACAGACGTCCGGTTTCCATATAGTCCTGTATATATTTATTTTTATTCAATAACTTCAGATACAGTGAATCGACTAGATTGCTTTCTTACCACCAAAGGTTGACTGGTACTAAATGCGGTTAACATTAAGCTCCTTACAACTTTGCCCTTCATACGGTTTTTTACTTATTTATATATTTTTTTTCCTAAGGTAAACAACTTAATGCCTGTGTTATAGGTAACAGCCGCCTGTTATACACAAATATATTTTTTTTTAGAAATATATAATTACATACATATGGATAATACACCCAGACTCGAGGGCTTTCGGGTTGCAGCATTACACCGATTTTACCTCGTATTCATTCGCGGATTAAAGCAAAGTAGTTTAGCTTCTCATGCATGTCATGGATTTCCGCAAAGTAACGCCCGACTCTATCAATTATATCTTATTTTTATATAAGTCATTTACAAATAAAAAAGTGGCCCAGATCGTGTCAAGACACGCTTATACAATAGAATTCCGTATCTAATATGCGGAATAGGTATTTGTTAAAAGCTTCAAAACTTGTTGCCCGATTTCGCCCATAATCATTTTCCTAATGATTTTTTTTAGCATGTTCTATTTATCCAACATTGAAAATTTCAAGTCTCTAAATCAAATATTTTGAGAATCACATTGCAGGCGAACAGACGGACGGAAAGACGGTTGTACGTAAGGACGGTCAGAGCTGAACTGTAAGGGTATAACCCCGTGGGACTACGGAACGCTAATAAGAAAGTCGTAAAAACAGCTAGTATGATTATAAAGTTAAATAAAAATTCATGCCCGTGAACGTACTTCTACAAATTACTGACCCTTTTCACTACTATGTTGTATTCATAAAGCTATAACTTTATACTCCAACGTTTACCCTATTGTTATGACAACAGATACACAAGAAAGAATTTTACTATCGTAGACAAAATTGTGATCACTTCATCCTTCCATTGGTCTGCGAAAGTCTTCCTTGTACGAAGAATATTCAAATAAAGTTAAAAACAACATATAATAATATTTGTTATTGCTTTTTAATGAAAAATGTCAAAATACTAAAATGGTGCTCGAAATATTACAAATAAATAATTAAACTAAATCTATCTAAATCTATCTAAATATTACTTTAAATATATTTTTATAATATCTTAACGTTTATTATAATATGTTTATAATAGAAGTATAAAATTATACAAATTTTATTGGTAAAACAACACGATTATCAACATAGAGGATGGGGACTGAAACATACATGAGGGAGGAGGGTATTCACCAATAATTGTCTACTATTAAAACATAATCTTATCTCAGCTCTCAGTTTCGCAAAATTGTATGATTAGCTTATAATCTCTTTTCTTTTTATCAGCTTTGTAGAGGGCGTCTTTACGAAATTGTATTTACAA
Organism: Charaxes varanes; assembly: GCA_024363005.1. Taxonomy (NCBI): domain Eukaryota; kingdom Metazoa; phylum Arthropoda; class Insecta; order Lepidoptera; family Nymphalidae; genus Charaxes; species Charaxes varanes. The sequence continues at coordinate 3,338,570 of JANCMC010024009.1, read as the reverse complement.
GATACTTATAAAAAAAAGGGAAAGCATTAGTAAATTCATAGAGTAAACATTATATTAAAACCATTTAAATGCATTCGGTTCATAGGTCTTTACAATTATCATCTCTCAGACTATAAATTTTTATCCAGAGCAATAAGTTCACTTTCGCATCAATAGAAAATTCAACCGTATCCTTATATGGTAGGGTATATATTCCATTGAAGTAATAAAAATATAACTATATGTGGTCTAGACTAGATCGGTACAGATACATACTAATATATAAAGCTGAAGAGTTTGTTTGTTTACTTGAACGCGATAATCTCAGGAACTGCTGGTCCGATTTGAAAAATTCTTTCGATATTAGATAGCCCAGTTATCAAGGAAGGCTATAGGCTATATATCATCGCGCTAAAATTTAATTTAATTTTTTTTTACGCAATTTTACGCGGACAAAGTCGCGGACACAGCTAATACAAAATAAAACATATGTATCTTAATGTTATTCGAACACAAAAGATCCAGCTGGGCCGAAGTGTATCCGCAGTGCGGGCCCATCAGCGTAAATAATTTTATTGCAACATTCATTTTGCGCTTATTGTCATCTGTGATTTTTAAATTCATTTTTATTCTTTATTGCGCTAATATAACTCTTAGAATGATACAAAAACATCAGCTATATAAAAACTCACGTAAATCAATTGTTTTAAAACATACCACATATCTAGCGAGTTCGCTCAAAATGATTTTCGTAATAAGTTTTTATAACCTTTATTTTAAAAGACCTATTCAATGGTATCACACAATGGTGCTGAATGAAAAAAAAAACATCCCCACTTCACATTTATAAAACCCACCCCTAAAATTTAAAACTGTTATTACTTTATGACACCAAATATAAAATCTATACGCAATACATAACTACCAAATTTCATACATTTCTGTGCATAATTAACAAAGTCATAGTCAAATTTCCTTTATTTGTGTAAACAATTTTTTTTTAGTTTTACATTATTTCATGGTATTATGTGTTCGGCGGTGTACAAAAATAATTATAAAAGTTGTAGAAGTAAGACATGGTCAAACAGACGGACGGATGGACAGAGCGCAACTATAAGGGTTCCTTGTAGTAACTACGGAACACTAAAAAGTGTGCACTTAATGTTCGGTTCATAGACAATTATAACGTGTATTTTGCACGCGTTGACTCAATCATTCAATTGAAAATACCACCGATTCATTAATTTATCAGTATTTAACGTGTCGTGGGGTTTTCCTTAAATGATTCTTTAATTTGACGTCTTTCAGATGACTTATCGTAATGATGTAAAAGATTTTAAACTAATAAGTACGTGACGAAAATTTTTGGTCATATTGAGGAGCTGCACGAATATTCTCGACAACTTTACTTACTTTTGTTTTCAAACCCGAACGTCAAATTAAGCATTAATGCTACCGTTTTACACAATTTAGTTGCTAAATATTGCTAGCCTGTATGAAATAAGAACTCGCACGTATCGTATGAAAGCACAAACCCTCGTTTGACGTTTCATTTCGAACGTAATAGTAAGTAAAACTATCGACAATATCCGTGCTAGGCGCTCTGCCTGACTGTGCAGGTACCTCTACGAACACTCATCGGTACATTGCATTTATTGCATTTTAAGGGCATCTCAGTTCACGAGCGAATTATTTGCCTTACTTTTCCTTATTAAAAATTCAATGTCTTATTATACGAATTTTTATAACGTCATTTTTATATCGGGTACTGCTAGTCTTAGATAACAATCATGGCCAATACTAAAATATATTTGAAAAGACAGCACTCAGAGATATCTGTCGAAATGTATTTAATTACAATTCTAAAATTATTACAAGCTTTGTGCCGAAAAGAACACAAACAGCATCAAATTTTAAATTTAATTTATCATCTATCAGAGAAAATCTCTTTTACCAATAAACGTGTTCATATACTGAGAGCTAGGACGACAAAAGAGTGATGAATCAAATTATCTTGTAAACATTCCCTTGGGGATATTTCGCACAGTTTGTTTAATGTCTGGCTAAACATTGAAAGCCACTCCTACCTTAATGATAGAGAAAATGGGAAATATGAGGAATTTATTTTAAATAAATATTCTAAAAAAGTATCTATCTATTTTGAGTTCTAAAAGCGTCTTAGGGTACAAATTGTTCTTTAGGTTAAAGTGTGGAAGCGAGCTTTAATTTAGTTTTTGGGTAAAATTAGTCTGTGTAATTCTTAAGTTATCAAAATTATTCTAACCTTTTCATCAATTGCCCATAGCAATCAGACCTTGTAAAGATATATTTTCTTTTGTTATTATAGGTTCTGTACCTATATACGCGCGGTCGTGTAGTTTTAAAGGTTTTAATCCCTCACTACAAACACACACTACAACTTTATTTACTTCTATAGATTGGTCTCATATGGGATATGAAGATATATTTCATACTTTAGGATTTATTACAAATAATGATTGCGAAATGAGATCCTGTTAACCTTGACTTTAAAATCTCACTAGAATTAACTAATTAAAGCAAAGTAGTTTAGCTTCTCATGCATGTCATGGATTTCCGCAAAGTAACGCCTGATTCTATCAATTATTGGATTTTTAAAATATCCGACGTCAATTTTGGAACTTTTTGATTTGAATGCGGCAATTAATTTTTACCGCTCCTGGACGATCATTTCTACCTGGTAAACGTTTTACATACTTAATATCTGCAAAATTTTGCCGCAGGCTTCCAGCCACAATATCCGCAATTCTCAGACTTCAAAAAATCTCTTTAATTTGCACATGACCCTATGCAAGCTTTCACAGCAAGAGTAGAAAATATGGAGATTAAAATAAAAATAATAATAGGCAAAAATTGCCTTTTTTTTATGTTACAAGAGGGCAGACGAGCAAGCAGCAGGCACCGAAGTAACGGGCCAGTCAAATCGAATTAAAGAAGTCTATAAATTAATCTTTTAATAGTTAAAGCCGAAGTTATCGTCAGCAACTTTTAAGGTTACCAACTTTTTGAATTAATCTCGTTTATTTGTAACAGTTGATTATAAATTATCTACTCTTTAGTGTTTCTTGCCTCCATAGGAAAAAGAAAGCCTTATAGGATAAGTTTGTTGTCCGTCCGTCTGTCTGTCTTTCAAGATCATTTTTCTCAGGAACGCATACAGCTATAAAGTAGACATTAATATTAAACACTGAAGGCGGCGGTACCTTAAAGCTGTAGAAAGATCAACCCTCTACGTGTACGCAATCTAAAGATATAGCCGTTTATGTCACATTTTCCACACAATTTGCAAAGGAAACTAAAACCGGTACTTCACGTTGACCTCAAATCATGATATTTGGCAAAAAGATGCATCTTGTAGAACAAGTATGGGAAACAATCTGAAAACCTTAAATTCGTTGTTAAATCACAAACAAATTGCGATGAATCTGTAGCGGTGATTGGTGTTGTGATTCTGATGCGAAATCTCTCACTATGTTTTCTTTTCAATGCAAATACTTTTTTTGAACGGACAATGGGTCTTGGTTATTGTTTTCATAGAACAATGAGCATAGGAAATGGTAAAATTTTTCAAGTTCTATGGTATGTTGTAGTATTCAATTGAAAGAATGAACGTTAAGGGAATAATTTACTAGAAATTTAGAAACAATTCAAAATGTAGTATTCTGATAATAATATTATAATCGACTTTAAGATAAGTCATAAAATTATAACAATTGACTTGTAAGTGGTTAACACAAAATAATTGAAAAAAAAACCCTGTGTAAAAATGTGCCTAAATATAAAAAAAAATAAACCATATCTTCAATCCTTTTGGTTTTATGGTTTGAAATAAAAAAGTTCCAGTGCCACACCTGTATTTCGTAATAACTAACTAATCTACCACCGACACGGCCATGCTGAATTTTGGTGCGTGCTCTACGCGCCGACATATATATATTTATATATGTAGTAATATATAATTGATATTGGGTTTTCACTAATAAATTAATATTTTTGAATAGATTTATTTTTATTCATTATCAGAGACATCAGTAAAAAAGTTAATTGTAGAACCGACACAACAGGCTTTTAATATGAAAAAATAAATTACATACATGTTTTCGAATGAAAATTTGAAAGGTAGATAAAACTGCATCGATTCTTGTTCATCAAATTGTAAAAAGTTTACTACGAGGTTTCCATCATCGGACGCGAATTTAAAACTGAAATCTCCAGCTAAAAGTATTAGTATCAAGTTAAATTACGGAGGTCTGTCTGTTTGAAGGTCTTAAGGATTAACTATGAACAAAAAAGGACATATATGTAATGATACAAAATATGAACCTAATTTTTTTATCAACTACTTTTTTTTTAAAAGAATATTATAGGTATGTCTAATATTCCCTTTTCCCCTTCTACTAAGCTTAATTAGGAGGATCCCTAAAATAGCATGTTTTTTTTATGATGAAGAAACAATTTTTTTATGTCCCTAATATATCATGTGTCACGACAAAAAATAATACATATTTACTTTACCTGCACTTTTATTTTTCTTTGTATACATACTTACTTGTTCAAAAATATTTAAAGTACATTTTAGCCGTTTTACTTAGGTTCTATATTCAGCGAAGGAAAATGGATGACGAATTTTTACCTGTAAATCTGAAGGAAATTCGAAATGAAATAACTGCTTGAAGTTACGAAAAAAATTGTTTTCTACAAAATCTCACATATTATAACAAGGCTTACGACAAAATCATGTCTTGGAAATCGGAAAACAAAGTATCATATTTTACAGAAAATATATATTTTTGGCGTATTTTCAAAAATTGTGTGACAAATTCAAGCCATCTACTCATCTAGACATCCTTTAATAACCGTTTTAGTTAACACCATTCAAAATCGACACCTTCATTCATTCAAAAAACAAAAATTTATGGAAGTAAATGAAATTTCGTATCTTGAATGTGGGTTTTATTTCAAATAAGTAGATGTAGATAAACTATTTTATGCAACGGTGTATAACTAGGTCAAAAAAAAGCCCTCTAACCGGACCGGGATAGCGGTAAGAAGAAGAAGAAGAATATACAATATAAAACTTTTATAAGCTTAGATCTTTTAAACTAAACAACGGATTTAATGAGTTTCATCTATCAACAGAGTGATTCAAGAAGAAGATGTATATAATCAGGCATAAAAAAGGACTATAGTTTCAATACATGTATACCTATATTGCACCCGTGCGAAGCCGGGACGAGTCATTAGTTAATTGTATATTAATACTTGGAGGAAACCTTTCGGTACCATTTTACGAAAATTACGCGAACGGCGAAGTATAAAATTTGGTTTAGTTAATTACTAACACCTTAAATAATTAAAATAAGACCTTACTCACACCAATGGCATTTTTTTTGTACACACATATAAATACATTTTATTAATCGATGTCGAAGCGTACCCATGCTAACCGTATTATTATATTAATTGTCAAATAAATGTTGTACTAGTAGTTAAACTTTGTATATATAGGTTTAAATAAGGAAGTACTAAAGATAGCCTGCTGGTCGACATACGGCCAGCGATCTATCTTTAGTACTTATAGTTTTGCAGATGTTATCGTTGTGATTAGCATACCATAAGTAAAATAAAAATTATTTAACAATGAAATTGTAATAAAATAACAAACTAAAAATGAAAAAGAATAAAAAATTGTGTGTGTCAGCTCCGACGCACGACTGGAGTTTACTCAGTGAGGAGCGTAACACTAGCATGCGTGGCATTCGACACATTTGCTTTCACTACCCATATTTTTACATATCACGGGCCTTATATCATTTTTACGAGCAAACTCCAAAACCATCGACGCAATATTAAAAATGTAAAAAGATATGAAGAATATTTAAAAAATGTCAACCATCAAACGTACGCGGGCGAGGTATACGCGCGCACACATCGACACGGTCGCCTCAGTACACGCGCACTTTATTGAAACAATTATTCGTGTACGTACGTACCGACGACCTTACGGAATTCGAATTTTTTTTTCCACTTTTTTTTCTTTTCGGTAACACGAAAATCTCTGTGTGTAGAGGGTTTTAGAAACTACTGTTCAAAGGCATAAGTGTTAATCCATACATATAAATAAAATTGGAGTGTCTGTTTATAACATTATAATTTTTTTTTACTAATTGCATATGACGATATTACACAAAATAAAATAGAAAAAACACAAGTTAGAACATGTTTGTCCGTCTGTCTGTGTGTATGTTCCGGGTATTCTCCGAAACGGCTGTATCGATTTCGATGGGACTTTCACTGTTAGATAGCTAATGTTATAAGCATTAACGTAAGCCATTTTACTTTTAAAAATGAAAAATAGGTTCCGCACAAAAAAAATCAAGACCCTCAAAATTTAACAAAAGTCACTGAAATCTCGCAGGCGAAATTACGGGTTTCACCTAGTGTTAAATAATACTTTTTTTTTAATTTTCGTGGCATTCGATCTAAACTCCTCTATTATTCTAACACCATGTTAGGAGTTCCTTTTACAGGTTTTCGAAGTAAAAACTCTTTTATGGGCCTTGGGCATTTCTGCGAAGGGAAGAAAAACATTTAATTCGCGACACCGTTACCGTTACCGAGACCTCTGCATGTTCAAATCTTCGCTTCCGTCGGCATTTTCGAAGTTCCACTGTGTTTTTTATAAACCAGTTTGTCGTTGTTCCACAGCTGGACAAAGGTCCCCCCCGCTTTTCCCAATTAGACCTGTCTCTGGCCAGTATCACCCATTTTTATTAGGAATATTTTTTAGGTATGTCTAATATTCCCTTTTCCCCTCCTGCTAAGCTTAAATCAAAAGGCTTGTATTAGGAGTGGGTGCGACAATACACCAACGGCGGAAGGGTTGAACCGGGTACCTTGCGGATTTCAGTCCATAGCTTATACCGTTGAGCTATTGAGGCTCTATGGTATAAGGTACCCACCCATTGATTCCTATATTTACCTAGCTCATTGCCATCGCTGCTGTTAAGTGCCATTGCTGTTTTTTTTCAACGACAGGGGAAGAAAGACTGCACTAAGCTGTGTTGTCCAAAATCCATAGATAAGCAAGAAATTCCTGCTTCTCAAATCAAAATACGATTGTAATATCAACTACGCGGTGAACACCTTGTCTAGTCTTCTTCCTATCGTTATCCCGGTCCAGTACCAGGATCTGCTTAAATTGCATGTCGGATGAACTTTGGGCCAAAGTCTCCACTTTACGGAGCTCAGATCAGAAACGTCATCGCTGCGGACCAAGTATGAGATGGAGGAATGACATGGATCGTCATAATGGAGATTGGCAACTCATAGCCTTAGACAGAACCTAATGGAAAGAGGGTAGGAAGGCCTTGGCCTAGCCCTGCAAAGGGAAAAAAATAGGCTCTAAATAATAATAATTAAACATACAGTGCAACCTTAATATAACGTACCTCAATATAACGACTTGCTCGATTTAACAAATTTTTCGTAATCACCTTGAATTGTCCATAAAATAGTCAATACTAAATATACCTTTACAATGCGAACATTTTTTGTCAACAACCTCTTTATAACGAAATTTCAACTATCAAGACAAAGTATTCATACCTCTAATTAACGAATTTTGTCAACCCAAAACCTTTATATAAAGTTCCCACCGATATATAACTCTTAATTTTATAGTATGTGATTCATGTCGCGACATGTTTCGACACGCTTCTGTTCGTAAAACAATCATTGTTGTTTGATGGAAAGTCATGTAAACACTTCGGCTCGTCACTATTGTAAAAGATTTAAGATAAAATGGCTCTGAAACGTAAAAGGTGAATAAAACTATTCTTTTACCTCTTTATAACGAAGTTTAGACCAAGCCAACCACAACAGTAACCCAACGCGCAATGGAGAGAGCGATGTTAGGTCTATCCCTGTTAGACAGAGGTCCCCAAAACCGAAATAAGACGAAGAACTGGCGTCACTGACATCGCGCATAGAGCTGCTGTGCTTAAGCACCAGTACGATGGCGCGATGACATCGTAAAGGCAGCGGGCAAGAAATGGATGCACTTGACAAACAGCAGAAGTAAATGGCGTGCTCATGAAGAGGCCCTACTCCAGCAGCATTTCGTGTTTTTTTTTCTTTTATGAAGGAAAGAGAGAAAGAAAGTTTTATTTTTTGAATTATGTCACGCAAGAACGGGGTTTAAGTGTGACACAACCCGAAAAATAGGTTTCAGCACAAATTCTTGTGTGCTTTCTGCGAATGCAAAAACATGCATTTAATGATTTAATACTCGACTACTATTTAACTTCTCGTCAAAAATGGCCAAAAGCGTGTCAAGACACGCTTATATAGAAGGGTTCTGTATCTGAAACGATATAAACTAATAACTGATAATAACATCAAAAGTTGTTGTTCCATTTCGTTCGGAATAATTTTTCGTATGAGTTTTTAGCATGTTCTATCAACATGGAAAATTTCAAGTCTCTACGTTTAATAGTTTGGAAATTGTAGGGGGGGGGGGGGGGTATACCTTATGGGCGGGCGGAGGGGGGGGGGGGCGGGGGGGAATGATATGCGCAAATGTTTTTTAAACCCTTGTACTACAAGGAGCGTACTTACCATTACGAGAGATTGTCGGAAGGTCGAAATGTGGCTAAAAATCTTTAGATTTACGTACCGTACATTTTCTAAATAAAAAGACACAGAAGGTGATTTATTTCAGATGCTTGTATATCCTGCCAGTAATTACAGCTGGAGAATTAAGTTATTACACATTAGGGGTCATCGATAAAATTGTGAGGTCACATAACAAAATTAAAAAGATTAAAAAAAAATTAAAACTGCTGTTTTATTTTAATTTTTTAAAATACATGTATATATTTGGAAAATTTGTGACCTCACACTAAGGGGGAGGGGGTATAGAAAGTGTAAAAATCTATGACAAGGAGGGGAGGAATCTCGTTCTCCTTATAATAACAATTCCATCTATCTCATCTATACCAGTTACGAAATGATACTAAAGTTAATTAGAGACGTGAATGGATAATAATATATGGATGGTGTTAAGCAATAGTGTGTCAAACCATAAAAAGTTGGGAGATATGGATGGATTTTAATAATACATTTATAGCGAACATTTACATGTATTTTACATTAGATAAGTACTTCAAAAGTATTTTTATATTATAATCAATTGGAAGTAGCATATTTTACAAGAGTAGGTTTAGCTCTTTCGAAATAAAAAATATATTTTTCTTGATGTTTATTATGTTAATATAGATAAACACTAAAATTTACGAGTTTTCTTTAATAAAACTATTATAAATAGCATTATACTTTAATAAATATAAATCTACGAGTATTTTCTTCCCACAAAATGTATTTTATGCGGGTTGATACGTCATTGCCTAGCACCATCCATATGGGGCTTTATATGGGACCCCATGCAGCTGCGTACAAAACACACAAACACACGTGCATCCATCTGATAATTTACAGTCTATATAGCCTTCCTTGATAAATGGGCTATCTAACACTTAAAGAATTCTTCAAATCGGACCAGTAGTTCCTGAGATTAGCGCGTTCATGCAAACATATAAACAAACAAACTCTTCAGCTTTATATATTAGTATAGATTGCTAGTATATAATTTGTTACATATCCTGTGAATAAGTAATGATCATCCTTAACTGGCAGGCTGTTAAAACCACTAATAAGACCCAAAATACACTAAAAGTGCCCACGCCATAGCGTTCAATAAAACAAACAAACTCTTCAGCTTTATATATTAGATTTAACCAAAGTGTTAGTTAAAATTGTGTCTGAACAGCAAATTGTAAAGGCTTTATAGCTACAAATGTAATTAACTTAATGTTATAAATAACTTGAATTACCACACTAATTACTATCTAATTAAAGACGCGAACTAACAAAACGATAATTAATATATAAATAAATAGATAATATTTATCTATAATCTATTTTCCAAACTACTTAATCCTTTTATTTTTATTCATCTCCGTCTATATCTGATAAAATTGTTATCTGCTTATAAATAAATGCAGAAAATATTAAAAATAAAAATGGCCAAGAGCGCGTCAAGACACGCTTATATAGAAGGGTTCCGTATCTGATACTCTATAAACGTATTAGTTAAATAACTTCAAAAGTTGTTATCCGATTTCGTTCAAAATAATTTTCCTAATGAGTTTTTAGCATGTTCTATCAATAAGGAGAATTTCAAGTCTCTGCGTTTAATTGTTTGGAAATGCTAGGGGAGGACCACCTTAGTGGCAGACGTACGTACGGACAGAGCGAAAGTATAAGGGTTCCTTTTAATACTACGGAACTCTAAAAATCACGCGTTTTCTAATATTACGTTCGCGTTGATATATATATATTTAACCTCATTGTGGCTAAAAATGGACTCTTTCGCGAAAAGATTTGCTTTAAAAATGCCATTTACTGTCTTGCGGAGAATTTCTCCCGTGAATATTAAGTCAATGACTATAATGAAGATTTTGTTCGTGTGGTTATTAAATTTAATATATGACAAATGAATTAAAATAATAGTGTATGTTAATCGATGGCTCCTACGTAAAGTGTCGTAAGTCTAATTTTGCCATTTTCACTTTTTTACGGTTTCTAAATGAACTTGATGGGAAGAGAAGATTATTAGATACCGTTTGGTGAAAGAAAAGTAAATGAATTATTGATGTTATTAAAATAATAAAAGGAAAAAGAAAATGAAATGTATAAAATCGTGTTAATGCAGCGTTATCTACTGCAAATCCTCCTCAAATTCAATTTACAAGAATTGTTCCTAAATAAGGAATAGCTGATAATAAGTTAGTACAGTATTAAAATCACTTTAATCATCTTTGGTAAATATCTAAAGTACTTTTAAAAGTCAGGCATTTTCTCGTATTATATAAAACTTGCTTAATAACTAAATGTAGGACTCTTTATAATAAATTTTTTGAAGTTGTTTCGACTTTAAATTAGCCTTAAATTTGACTATCCATAGAGATTTTACTCAATTTAAAATTTTTGAATTTTATAGTACCTATAATGTAGGTAAGAAATTTGCTCTATATATATTTATTTCAGTATTTAGTTGTTAAATGACATCACGCGTAATAGTTTAAGTAATATTAATAAAATGTATGTAACAACGTTTGATTGTTACAATACATATGTGGAAGTATTGCTGCTGATTTTGATATGAATGTTGCTCTAAAGCTTAAACCCATTCGGCAGGCGTTCGAGCCGAACGCTTAATTTAACGGTTTGTGTTGGGGCGATTCAGTAAAGAAAAATAATGCAATAAAGATTTTATGTCGCATGGTTAATAGTAAACTGACCTAAGTCAAAAAGCTGATTTTCGGGAAATCCCAAAAAACGTTACCTTTATCGAGTTATTCCGCTTATAATTCATTATTATAGTAAACAAAATATGTTTTTAATTATAGTTAATGTAGTGATGAGTGATATTGAAATGGTATTTTATTATTTGTTTGTCTTTTTAACAAAACCTGTTTGGATGGACATTTCCAAATAATTCATTGATTGGCTGATAGAGGAAATTGAAACGAAGCTGTCTGTATCATTAACTCACTTTATACCTAAAACGTTAGCCGTTAGCGTTAAAAATAGGTCCTAATAAGTTGAACAAAACTGTCAAATTCCATACGAAGCCGCGAACAAAGCTAGTAGTAGACAATATTAACAAATGCCCTTGTGTTAATTTAAACGGTAATAACGTTCGACCCCCGGAGCAGAAGGCAGGGTCACTGGTCACTGCACCAACGGGCCAGCCAGATGAATGAATGTAGCAATGAATTGACCAATAATAACGTTTAAAAATTCTTCCTCATTCTAATGTGGCGCCCACCTTGTTTGCGGATTTCCAAGGACACTTTAATACATTGAGTTGTCCTCCTTAATAGAGTCTCCATAATTGTATGCAAAATACTCTAGTATATAACGATTATGATTTTTTATTGTTTATATAACGAGGTAGAAGAGCGGTGTTATTTAGTTCGATTTTTCTGTGTGTCTATGGTATCTTAGCTCTAAAACAAATGACTAAAGCTGATATGACCGAGATGGTCCTTAACTAGAACTTAAGAAGATTTGTTCAATTATCTTATGGTCATTAGCTCTTTTTAGGGTTCCGTAGTCCTACATGAAACCCTCATAGTTTCGCTGTGTCGTTCCACTAAAGTTAAATGCTTCAAAAGTTTACTTAAATAAACTACGCTTCGCACAAGCAATTAATTCTTATTCTAACTAATATTATAAACGTGAAAGTAACTCTGTCTATTACGCTTTCACGTTTAAACCTTTGAACCAATTTCGACATTTTGATGAATTTCGGTACAGAGAATAGGTTAGACTTTGGGGATGAACATAGCTACTTTATGTCGCGAAAATAAAACTTGAAATAGATGAATGTTTCTATGAAAGTCCATCATATTTGAAGAAATGTTACTAAGAATGAAACTTTGGAATACTGTTTGAAAACGGGTAAATATTTGATACAGCGTTTGTGCAAATTTTATCATTAAGGGGATGAAATAGGCAGTTTCTACGCAGGGCTGTGGAAGTAACAAGTATTAAATGGCAACCTGATCACTTGATTAACACTTATGGTCTAGTCATAGTTTTATGGAGTAGCTGATTCAACATTCCACATGGCAGTAATCTCATGAGCAAGGTCTAAATATTTAGTTAATTTTTCTTTTTCAGCTCTGATGAGATTATCGTCATGTGGAACAGTTTATCAACAATCATTGCCCGGCACGCTGATCGGTCTACCAACACTATATCAGGTTTATTATAATTATTATTATCTAATGAATAAAACAGTTAGACATAACTCAAAGTAAAAATACAATAGTAACACAGTTAGGGAGCCTTTGATAAGCGTCGACGAGTGTACACTGCCGATGGCACGTCAATGTCATGTCAAAAGACAAGTTTTTAACCATTGCGTCTGATCAGTACAGATTTATGATACCGAGACGTGGACTCCGAACAGTCGTCTGGTTCACAGGCTGACATGTAGACACGGAGTGGTTTTGATTTTTTCTGTAGAGTGTTTTATAGGATTTAATCTATAATCGAGTGATCCAACGGAGCCTGGAGAAGGCTATTTCTGTTTAGTGCTAATTGATTTCTATAGTACAATAAGAAATAGGAACTATGATGGCATATAGGGAATAACTTCGCCTGATTTAATGTTAGCAAAACATTTACGTTTCACGTAAAAACGTTACAAACCTCACCAAACAAAAACTATTGAAAATTCCTGTCAAAATAAATTGTAAACTTCAATTTGATTTCTTATGCGAACTCTGATCATATAAGTGGAATAATCTAGGCTGATTTAATTACAGCAAAATATTTACGTTTCACAGAAAAAAGTCATCAAACAAAAATTAATGTAATTACTCTTAAAGAACTACTTTCAAAAGTGAGGCATTTAGCCTCATTTATTACTAGTAACCACTATAGATAACACAATATATTTTTATTATAAAAAATAAAGTATTTGTTATACATATATTAATGCTTTCTTAACTTGAAGTACCGGATGTGCACCTAGTATTAGTCCCCATTCGCACGAGAGTTTAAAAAGCGTTTCGTTAAATCTCGGCGTTGACGCTTTTTCAGCGTCGCCGATACGAAAATATACTGTATATGTTTATATATATAGCGTTGAAAATAGAACATTGCTCGATAAAAATGCGTTGCATTATAAAGGCGTTGCTGTGTGAACAAAAACTTGGGAATCCATATGTTCTATTTAAACGCTTTTTTAACGCGCGGTAAAAAAGCTCTCATTCGCACAAGAGCTATTTTTCCTCACATAAAAAGCGTTCAAACAGAACATATCAACTCCCAAGTTTATGTTCACACAGCAGCGCTTTTTTAACGCAACGTTTATTTATGGAGCAACGTTCTATTTCCAAAGCTATATTTATACGTATACGGTATATTTTCGTATCAACGACGCTGATAGCCGAGATTTAACGCAACGCTTTTTTAACTCTAGTGCGGATGAGGGCTTCTTGTAACCGTTCATTATACTTTCACTTACCCACGCGTTGAAAGTAAAACGTTACCATTTGACATTGTTTATTTTCATAGGAAAGGGTTCATTCCGACATGTAACCATAGACTCTTTTTCCTGGAGCCACGGAGGGGTCGAAAGTCAGGTATTTATTGACATCCGTCCAAACAAGGTTGTTTGATTTGAGGCTACTGATTCTGAAGTCTTTATTGAGGAACTTAAACTTCCCATTTGATGTTTGTCTTTGACCTAATTAAATATGGAACCCATTAAAAGTGGCGCCATTCTATTAGTCACCACTTATGAAGTTTATTTGGTCTTTGGGCTAAGCATTGAATATCAATGCGTCTGTAGAGTAGCGAAGTTAATTTGACAAATATATAATTTAATTGGAATATAAAAAGCATCCATTACATTAACTATTGTTAGTTATAATTATAATATAAATTATAAAAGAAGTATTGACTTCAATTCAGTAAAGACTAACTGTAAATCAATGTAATTTATGTTGAAAGTCTATTGCCACCATGATAAACATAACGTAATGCCGGTGTTCATTTGAATGATCATTTCAATGATCATGTAGTGTGGCCGGAGACTTTGTGTAACTTCACAAAGTTCTGTAGAACTTTGTAGACTTCAAGGACAAAAATGTATAAAAACTTTGAGCTATGTCTGGCTCCGGTATAAGGCGAATATTAATGGTCGGTTCTAATGGCGGCATAAATGAAATATTTTAAAACAGTGTTGCCATAATTGAGATTTGTGTTAACGTTGGTTGTTAAGATGGCAAAGAAATGGAAAAAAAACGGTGGTTGTTAAGATGGCAAAGAAATGGAAAAGAAACGGTGGTTGTTAAGATGGCAAAGAAATGGAAAGAAATGGAAAAGAAACGGTGGTTGTTAAGATGGCAAAGAAATGGAAGTTTTAGGTGCCTATAAAAGCAATGTGTTAATTGTACCTGAGATTATTCATAAGGTCCTTGAGACCAACGAAATTGAAAGTCTTTATATTATTTATCTCCAATGTAAATATAGTATTATTTACATTTATGAACTATATATTATCTTAAATATATTTCCGATAGAAAACCTTTATGGATTCTCACAGAACTACCAGCAAACTATCGTTAAAAAGATAGTAAAATTAAGTTTATTGTAAACAAGTTTAGCCCGTTTTGAGGCTTGCGGTTTACTTTATATACTGACTTAAGTCGTCATGAGTTAAAACTAAAGATCGTCAGGCATTTTTTTTTGCTAGTACAGACTCTCGTCTTAACATATTTATTTAATATAAATAATAATAAATAAATATATACAGGACTATATGACACACGGACGTCTGTTCCTAAGGTAGACAACTTAATGTCTGTGTTATAGGTAACAGTCGCCTGTTATACACAAATATATATTTTTTTTAGAAATAAATAAATACATAGATATGGATAATACACCCAGACTCGAGGTGGGAAACGAGCCCACGACCCCCGGAGCTGAAGGCAGGGTCACTGCCCACTGCGCCAACGGGCCAGCCTTATATTGGAGCTTACTGACTCACAAAACTACACAATTAGTAAACAATCTCTCCAGCTTCTGCACATAGTAGTCCGATTGAGAATTACCGCCATTATTGGTGTACAGTCGACCCAGAAAGTTCTTCACCTATCATGAAATTCCGAAAACCGCAGGACGTACAAAGATGAAATTATGCAAGGAGGGTTTATAAATAGTAGATATCCACTAAGAACAGATTTATTTATAGGACCAGATTAAGAAGGTCTCTCGCGTGTTCAATTTTACGCGGACGATTCGCGGGAACCAGCTAAAAGACTACACTGATGAAACAGAAGCACTATTTCTGGACAAGGAGTAAACGTGAGAGTAAAAGAAATAAGGAGTAATGTAGCAGATGCTATCCTCTTGGTGGATTTTCGAGAAATGCGCACACAAAGAGATGCGACCTCGAGCATTACTACGTGTGCCATCTATACCATATCTAATATCGTGGTATATTAATTTTACATTCAAATTGTCAAGAATCGCAATGTTAAGTCAAATTTATTATCGTAAACATACAACATACTCGCGTCAGAGAGGTTCAATAAAATTATCTCTTTCGTGATTTACGATAAACATGTGCGTTCGTTCGTGTTATCTATTATGAATTAATAAAATCCAAGTATCTGTCTGTAATTTTTTTTTAAACTGCCTTTTTAGGTTTCTGTACCTCTTAAAAGGAAAAAAAGGAACGATTATAGAATTGCTCTGTTGTCCGTCCGTCCGTCTGTCTGACAAGATCATTTTTAACTGATAGAATCAGGCGTTACTTTGCGGAAATCCATGACATGCATGAAAAACTAAACTACTTTGCTATAATCCGCTTTGCTATCGGCACATGCTCTTAAAAAGCTTTATAGAAGGCCTAACAATAATATTGAGGGGTCATCCTTAATTTACGGATATTAGTCATAAGATTGTAGAGATCGTGGGGGTTCTGAGGATGACGTCTGATGGCAATTGGTCATCTCAACTCGCCCCACAGCCACATCCTCTGCAATCTTAATGGACTTTGGTATTAAACCGAAATAACCCTAGGAAGAAGTAAATTATATGAAACAAAGCTGAGTTTATCACAGTAGGTATATTTTACCAGCTTCTAATGTGAAACTTGGCTTAGTTTTTTAGAAATCTATCTATTATTCTTTAGAAATAATTGCAAAAAAGTTACGTTCGAAATTGTATTGTTAACGCTCGCGTTGGTTATACTCATATAAGCAGTGTGTTTCAAAATGTAGAATGAATTCAGTCAAGAAAGTCTAAGTACTTAATACTTATGTGCCATGTAATAGTTTAAGCCTGCAATATGCGTTCTTGCTTACTAACTAGAGATCACAAGTTGACCGAAATTCGGCAAGAAATCGTTAGATTTGCGTACTACTAGTTTTTATTAAAGCTATGTACCAAATTTTTTTTTCTAAGTACAACGACATTCAATAATTTAATCACATCAAAAGTCCAAAATTTCTTTTTTCATTATTGTCGTTCACATTAACACAATCTTAAAGTGAAATGTATACCTGTGTGTATAAATCATTTGGCATCGTGTGTGCGTGTGATTTTATTTTACTAATTTTATATACCAATATTGCACAATATAAAAAAAAATATTAGCATTTGCACAACCTCCTCTATATAAACTATAATTGTGCCGAATTTCATATTCCTCCGATCGCGCAGTTTTTGAAAAAATGGCACCGAAAGTTTTCGCGTCGCGTATTAATATACAAGATATAGTTATGAATGGCTGAAAATGATGATGATGATACTTATTTAGCTTTAGAGCGAAGCTATTAGACTACGGGGTACATCCGGACTATTAAAGTGCACATGACTGATCCTCTGGAAACCCATTTATGGATAATTCCGGTAATTCTTTACTAACTATGTAGCATACAAATGACTGAGAATTAATTAAACAAATCCTTATATTTTAACTTACCTAAGAGAAAAAATTAACAAGGCTTTAAATATTTTTATTACAGTAAGGCATTGATTTGTCTAGAAGATGCCTATTCATTCTTCTATTGAAAGTTAAATGATATAAGGGACACTGGAAGTGCATTATTACATAATGCTCTTCCCCACATACCTAGAGTAGGAGATCATAGTTTAATCAGTAGCCGGCGTTTGAGTCAACCGCTAGGTTAAGCAGCTCTTACCGCGGCCGGGTTATAGATGGGTGACCCATTGGACGTCTCGACAGCAATTAAAAATTCAACGTACACCACCTCAACATCCAAAAATGCAGAACGGTGTCATTTGAAAAAAGTTTAACGCCTCGCACAAGTACTTTGTGACTACGTATTTTGTATTAAAGTCGACTTTCGTTTCCTTTCCAAGATCTTTCATACAAATCATCATCATCATGATCTTCATCATCATCCCCTCTTCACCGTCTTGAGCCAGTCTGGACTAGGTTCGACCCGCGATAAATATAACGATTTCAACCCATCTCGTTGCCGGACGATCAATGCTCTAATTAATACAAATTATTATTGTTACTTATAGCCTATTTTTCCCACTGCAGGGCAAAGGCCCCCACTACCCTTTTTCCATAAGGTTCCGTCTAAGTCTATGCGTTTCCAATCTCTATTATAACAATCCAAGTCATTCTTCCATCCCATTATTGGCCTGCCACGATGTCGTGTTTGTAAAGTCAGCTTATAATAACGCCAAACGCTTAGACGATCGTGCTTTAAATCGCTAATCGCGTGCAGTCGCGTCTTGGACGGAACGTAACAATGAGTCATGCTTTTTCGTGCAGCCGGCGTTCATCGATTTATAATACGTCACGTCAAAAATATTACCTAATAATGTATGGCAATCTGGCAAGGTTGTGTTTTATCGCCCCCTTTAACCAAAGCTTGTTATGCCTGTGGTGCGTAGACTAACGACAAAAAAAGGAAAAAAAAAAACCCAAAAGCTTGTAGGTCTCAGAATTTGGTTACATAATTAAAAAAAAAAAGACTAAGTATATTACATTGAATTTTCCTTATATCAAAACTAAAATTGCATAGTGAGAGCCCATATGACAAATCAATTAAGATTTACAATCACCTGCCAGAATATGTACGAAATATAAATGCCCTAAATATGATTATTTTATATAATGATATATCAGATATAACGATAAAAATAAAATTAAGACTAAAATATCAAATGTTTATTTTCTCTATATGGAGAATTTTCTCCAAACTCCTTATGACAGTGTCTGCCCCGGACACCAACTAATAACATTTTTAATGTGTTATGTTTGTACATTTTGCGCTACTGCTTCTGTTCACTAAGAAAATACAATTTCAGACCTAAGTACGGTATCCCGTTGGTATGACAGTGCAAAAGGTCATATCTCTCTAGTAGGTCCTGGATACAATTTTATTATTTCAACTGGTCTTTTTTCATAGAATCCAATCAAATTAGAAGTCATTTATTAACTTTAGGTGTTTTATGTAACAAAGGAAAAACGAGCACTCGGCATTTACATAAGTGACTACCGACGCCCATTGACAACTGCAACACCAGAAGGTTCGCAGATGCGTTGCCGGCATTTGAGAAATCAAACGTTTCACAAAAGTCCCTGGTCACTTTACCGTTATGCGAGTGTCTTAAATTTTACTTTTAGTATTCGTCACTGTACACAAAATGCAGTATTTTCAAAGCTTCGATTATAGCTTTCCTAATTAATGACAGTGCTTTATCTACTAACACAACTTCTGTTTTAACAATAGCGGATTTTACAGGAATAGAAACGGCTTCGACAGATAAAGTATCGTTTCATTTCATTCAATAGCCTTGATGTTGCCTAAGTTTTAAATTGTGCTGCAATTTTCTTATGCCGGAGCCAGACGTAGCTCAAAGTGTTTGTACATTTTTGTCCTTGATAACTCCAAAGTTCTTCAAATTTTCTGCAGCTACACAAAGTTCCTGACCACAGTTCATGATCATTCAAATGAAGCTATGTCTGCCTCCGGCATTATGCCGGCGCCATACATATCTCAAAGTGTTTGTACATTGTGATTTCCTTTTGGCCCTCGTACTGGCAGGTGATGTTGCCTTCTTTGGACCTCATTATTATTATTTGTTTGGACGCGAAAGGCTTGAAGCCTGTTTATTAAATGTTAAGTAATAACTTATTAAAGATTATAATCTAAACTACATGAACAATGTTTTGTTAAGTAATGACTTCTTTTACGCTACAGTATTTCAAAATGTTGGAATGAATACGATTTGAATCCTGCCGTGAAGAAATGATTGAAGATATTTGTCCAAAAACGAATACTAGCAACAGTCTAATACTGTCTAATCCTTAACTATTGCGAAAATTAGGTTATACCTAAATGTATGGTTTTTATAGAAGTTGCTGAATCAAGAACTTTTCAAAATAACATTGCTCAGTATTCCTAAAATATTATATCCCTCCCTCTCTATTGTCATTCTTTCCCTTTCGAATGAGCTCAAAGCAAGTTTGTCTGAAAATTCTCACGTACCCTTCTCTGAACCGCTACTATTGGAACTGCAGGACCTGAACAGTTAAAGATATTATCATCTGCTTTATATCGAATAAGAGGACACTAAAAAATGTGCCTTTTATTGTAGCATATTTAACAAAATCCTTTAGCGTTAACATTTATCCTTCATATCACACAGAAATGATTAAATTATGCTTCAAAAATTCAGAAATAAACTGCAGAAAAACTTCGGAAAATTTGATTCTTTTAACTGCATGTAATAATTTCATAATTAACGGATATGCGGATTATTTAAAATAAATATCTTATCTACACTCATAGAATCTATAATTATCTGTGTGTTTGTGTGAGTGTGTGTATGTGCGCACACGTGCTTAAGACGAAATAACAAGAATGTTAGGAATACCTAAAAGCACTCCTAATAAACAGCAAAGATATATCTTATTTGAATGAAATCCTGGCTCACAAGTCCCAGGCACTGCTATGGTTCCTTTCTCTGCAACGCAATGGACCCAGCACCTGCTTGGTGAGTGGAATGTTACGAAATTTGTATCTCTTTATTTAGTTTAGAAGATTTAAAATACTTTTATAATGTATAAATAAAACTATTTAAAAATGATAATAGATATTAATAGATAAATAACAGTTTCTTAACTAAGCCCTTGAAATCCAAAAAAAAAAATGAAGTTCAGATTGTAGAATATATTATGTTCACACCACATATGTTGGAATGAAATATAGTAGAAAAGCATAATTTTTGGATTTAATTGTATTTATGGAAGGAACATTTTAATGATTGTAACAATTTAAAAATGTCTTATTGATAAATGGAAATGTCAGCCATAACTTTTACACTAATCAATTATGCCCTGCATCAAAAAATGTTATCAAATGAAAAGTTATATGTCTACAACGTGCCTTCCGAAACACGGAGGAGGTCGGATATCAAATATAAACCAGTGCTAGAATGGGTCACCCATCTATCACCCAGTTGCAGCCAGAGCAACTTAACTTAGTGATCGACTCAAATGCCGACCGCTGATTAGGCCACGACCTCCTCAAAAAGCGAGACAAACGAACAACGATTGATTATATATACTTAAATTATATTTAAAATCAAATCAATACGGTTTAACCAGTTACATTGTCTAATTACTTATTATAATATATAATTCAAACGAATTACTGAAAAATAATTTAATTTAAATTCTTCTTAATCCTGAAAGAATTGTTATTTGTAAAAGCAATTTGAATATTAAAATTAACTTCGAATTCCGAGAATATTTTAAGCTTCCAACTGTTCCAATTAATACAACTACTTTTCTTACTATTAGCCAAATCAATCTCAATATTTATTCATGGAAAATTTTACGTCCCAAAACTGTTAATTTGGACTTAACAATGTACAAAATAGTTTACAGAAGTGCTGGCCTTTAAAACAAAAAGGTTGTTTCTTTTCATGAAGGTCCTTTTGTCGTATCGGTTTAGAAATATCTGAATTTCAACTGATTCCACAGAGTTGTTAAAATTCCTAATTCTTTTTTAATTTATTTAATATTTTAACGATACATTATACAATCAATTGTGAACAAATAACATAGTAAAATCACTGAGGTTTAAGGTTGGAGGTTTCATAATTACGGTTGAGGATATCGAGGTGTTGAGGGTGATTCCTAAACAGATGGACGAGGATAGTGAGGCGATGTGAATGATTCCTAATCACACGGACGAGGATATCGAGGTGATGTGGGTGTTTCCTAACAACACGCATGAGGATATCGAAGTGATGTGGGTGATTCATAATAAAACGGGTGAAGATATTGTGGTGATGTGGGTGATTCCTAATCACACAGATGAGGTTATCGAGGTGATGAGGATGATTCCTAATCATACGGACGAGGGGTATTCCTAATAACACGGATAAGGATTGAGGCTTTTAGTTGTAACGTGATCTTCTTCTTTTCGTTTCACTAGCAAACTTCATAGTATTAGATGTTATAGAGTAGCGGCCCAGAAAGTGGCCACATCAGTTGCTCTGGCTGATGTAGCGATTTAATCCTCCTGTGTGCAGGTTTTATACGACATCGTTCACATCGCACCACATAGATAACCCATCTTAATATCGTCCGTAAACATTCACTTGAACATGTAACGCGATGTTCAGTGATGAAATTCAACTGCCGTTATTAGTTCGAATAATTCTTCGAAACAGGTCTCGTGATATTTACGGTAAAATATGTAGAGAGATCGGACATCTTTACGCAAAACCAAAGAATCTAATCAACCGGAAAGAGATGGGTTGCGGACGCTGATTACTTTAATATTTCCTGGTAGGCATATATATCCATACTGATATATAAAGTTTTAGTAGATTTTAGTAGAGTTTGTTTGAATGCGCTAATCTCAGGAAATACAGATCCGATTTGAATAATTCTTTCAGTGTTAGATAGCTCATTTATCGAGGAAGGCTAGTGGCTATATATCATCACACTAAGGCCAATAGGAGCGGAACACCAATGAAAAACGTTTTAATATCGGGGGTTCTTTTTCCTATTTGAGAGCTTCCGCTGCGTGCGCTGCGTAAATGGTTAAAGTTCCGCAAAAGTCATTTACGACAAAATTGTTTCCCTTTAAAAGTGTTAAATAAAAGTCCGCGACAGCATATGTCTATCTTCTAAGGTTGGCTCAGTATAACCGTTTTTAGGCTAACCAAATTTGTTCTAAAATAATGCACTGTTTGTGAAGGTCTTTTAATAAACATAAAATCAATCCTTGTCAAGAAACTATTTTTAAACCTCTAAGTGATAAGAGTGTCACATGCGGATGAAGTCGCGGGGTACAGCTAGTGATAATATAAACGTTTAATTTGGAACATGGTCTATTACTTTCTTCCAAATAAGATCCTACACATTAAACACACAATGACGGCAACTTAAAAAAAAAATCCTTAGCGTCGCTCTGCAAATCGGATATTTTTTCGAGAAATCCAGTATAATTCAATATGAAAATATATTTTATTCATTAACATCCGTTCGAGAGCCCGCTCGTGTTATTGTCGTAATAAAATAGAGGACCGTTCCATTGAATTCAAATTCGACGTCTTGAGTTATTGGAAAAGAATTATCTCAAATCTCGCACCCGGAATATAAATGTCGAGCATCGGAGACGGGCGCTTAGAGCAATATGTCAAAAGACGGACACTATTTTGCGAGCGTTGAGCGCAGAACTGTCGTTGTTATCGAACGAGGGGTGAGAAATATAGCTTGCGAACATCCGCGGCATGTCTGTGATGGATCGAATCTATTATGTTTCCTAATTGGTCGCTTCTTTGTTTTGTTAATAAACTTAAAGTTTGTTCGTTTGCTGCCACTGCTCTAGATAATGTATTTTTATAAGAAAGCCCTTTTATTCAGGATTGTTTATACAGTTTACGACTTTAGTCGAGCAAAAAGTTATTAATTCCGACACTCACATTTTTTATCTAAACATGAAAAAAATTAACATAACTTACAGTAAATGCAGGTTCCACATTGTGTGGGTTTAAATAGATAACGTTAAATTCGAAATTAAAAAAAAACCCAATACTCCGCTCGGGTATGTTCGTTGAATTCGTTAAATTGATCCTCTACGCCATTAACCTCCTCCCCTCTCCAAATACCCAATTTTGTGATAGGCAAATCAAACCTTTTCAATTGATACCCCACTCGTATATATTCGCTTCCTATGGTTTATTTGAGTTCCACACTTTCACCCCCCACAACATTTAAACGGCTCAACCGATTTTTATCAAACATGTCTAAGAACATTAGCACAAGAGTCATCTTTAATACAAAAAAACTAAATTAAAATCGCTAAAACACACAGACAGACAGACACCTCAAACTAATAGCACCCCTCTTTTTGCTTCGGGGGTTAAAGATTGTTATAATACGCAGCACATTTATCTTTTTTTATCACCAGAAATTGTCATTATACATTTTATTTAAAAACTATTTCGTAGTAAAATGATATTATTCAAGTTTTAAAAGAAACGCAAAGTTGTGCATTTCTCGCTACAACCACGACCTGCTATTGTAATAGCAAAACTTTTTCGGTTAAAGCAAAGTACAATACCATACAATTGTACCATCCGGGCAGATGCTGTATAGACGCAAATCGCAAGGTGATTACCTAGCTGATTCCCACGGTGTCAGCTTCATGTTTGCAAAGCGTTAAATACTCGGTACCTGTTATATGCATATAATAGATTAATTATCATTTTATATCAATTCATAAAAAAGAAGCGTTTTTTTTAAAATCTATATATATAAATGAATCGTAAAATGTGTTGGTAATCGCATAACTCAACAACGCCCGGACCAATTTAACCAATTCTATTTTTTAAATGTTCGTTGAAGTCCAAGGATGGTTTTTGCGGCGAGAAAAAATCGAATCATTGCCGGAAAAACCCTAACAGCGTTTCTTTTTCCCATACAAACGTTTTATATCTAAAATGTAGTGTCAATTTGAACTTATACGGGAACGGGAACGGCAACGGGAACGGGAATAGGAACGAGAACGGGAACGTGGATGATATAGGATAATAGAAGTAATAATAATAATAAGAGGCAGAACATAGTCAGCAGGGTCCGCTAGTTTAGAAATAAAATTATTTAATTTATAACTTTTGTTGGAATGTCCTATTGCTTTAAAAACCTTTTCATATTTCCTATATCATAAAGGTTGCTTTAGAAATTTTTTAGGGTATGTGCACAGTTTTCCCATTTCAAAAAATTACCCACAAGCCGGACTCAAAGTTTTAATAAACGAAAATTGTGTCCCATTTATTTTACCAACGCTAGAGTATTTGCGTTTCTTTTTACGAATCCAATAACCTTCAAAGACTCAGAAAATAAATTTATTTTTAATTTAATTTTAAAACCGCTAATACAATTATCTCAATTCGCATTCTACTATTACTACTACTAATGGGTTATTTTATATTTTTGGGTTAATTTATATAAAATATATACTTAAAATATTGTTTGTACCATTTATTATAGATATACGAGTATGTCTATTGTCCTAAAAAAAATAATAATAAATAAATAAATATATACAGGACTATAAGACACACGGCCGTCTGTTCCTAAGGTCGACAACTTAATGCGAGATTGACTTTTGTGGGTTATTATTTTCTGTGTGAAACCTAATTATTTAACAAAAAGTAAAGTAGCCTATGTTATATCTTGTAAAATCAGCTAAGTACTCGATTAAAGTCTCATCAATATAAGCAAAGAAACAAGTAACAAACAGACGGACAAAAAGTTTTAGCTTGCATTTTTGCTATAAGTATTATATATATAGTCATAAGTAATTAGAAAAAAAAAATTGTCGTCACAAACAGACCCTTCAAATTTTTATATATGTAAAAATAAACAATTCTATCTTTCATAGAGAAGATCTTTTTTTTTAATATGAGAAACAGGAATAAAACTTTATGGAAAGCGTTTAATGTGTAAATAAATACTATGATGACATATGTCCATCCTCTAAAATCCATTATTTTAAAGTGTCAAAGTAAATAATAAAGCTTGATTGTGTGTGTGCAGCGATTTTATTGTACCTAGCAGAGACTTTTAATGAGCTGAATATTGGTATAATAGTATTGAAAAATCATCCTAATAGAAATGTTGAAATCGGTTTTCTTTCGAAAGAGCTTGCCACACTTCTGCGAACCATCAATCAATGTATTAATTGCTATCATGATCATGCAAGGTGCAAGCGATATAAGTATACAAAGGTAACATTAATTATTGAGAAATGTTAAATAAATTATTTAAGTTTAAATTGTATATCGTCCTGGCTTTC
Source organism: Charaxes varanes (assembly GCA_024363005.1). NCBI lineage: Eukaryota > Metazoa > Arthropoda > Insecta > Lepidoptera > Nymphalidae > Charaxes > Charaxes varanes. Next base: position 3,312,597 of record JANCMC010024009.1, on the reverse strand, counting down.
TATATAAGTAACAATGCATGCGAAAAACAACCAAATACCTTTTTCCACGCCTCATTAATGAACTACCCTGCACTTTAAAACATAAGATAACAAGTAAAGATATTAAAAGTATGTTAAAAACATATCTTATATCTAAATTAAATTAAATTATGCTTGCGAAATAGTAATAGTTCTGTATATTAAGTAAATTGTTACATTTTTTATATTATAATTTCGAATAAAACAAAACATACAGGAGTTATATACAACCGTTTCAGAGTTATAGCGCGAAATAAACCTAAGTTAGGTTACATACTGAAAGCAGCGCCGCTTATCGGGTCCAATTGTCTTGTAAAACAATCTACAAACCCCTAGGAATATACACACAAAATTTTGTCCAAATCGGTTCAGTGGTTTAGGATGAGTAGGGTGACAAAGCTTCAGTCGTTTATTAATACAAAAATATCGCAATGGCAAAGATGGTTCACGTCAGAAGCTACCGACTATGGAGAACTAACTTACCAAAAGGAAAAAAATATATTCTTCTTGAAGGTTCCTAAGTCTATCGGTTCGGAAATACCGGAAATGGCAACTGATTCTATAAAGATTTTAGGCAAGGATCCAATTACTGTAAAGTAACTGACTATTGAAAATTATTATACCTATGTTGACATAATCATAATATATTAAAGAAAAGAACACAGACGAAGCCGCTGGTTGGAGTTTGTATTTTATAAAACTAGTTTTGGTACTTAAAAAATAAATACCTAACATTATTATAATTTCGACAGATGCAGATCCTGCTTACGTGGAACACCATCAATATAGTAAGTATAAAAACTTTAAAATTAAGTCAAATTTATTTGACATTAGCTATACATATAGCACTTTGCTGTTAATTTTTACTATTTACGTACTACAAAGCGGCCAAAAGCGTGTCGCTTATACAGAAGGGTTCCGTATCTTCTTCTTCATCCTAGCGTTATCCCGGTCTAGTACAAGGGTCCTTTTAGATTGCAGAGGATGTGGATGTGGGGCGAGTTAAGATGACCGATTGCCATCTGAAGTCATCCTCGGAACCCCCACGATCTCTACAACCTTACGATTAATATCACAAAGCGACATTAATCGGGTCCCACTATTTTGAATGATTTTTGTACTTTTGCATGGCTTATAATAGCAGATTGTAGTAAAGCGGTTAAAACAATGTAACCTAACATTGTATGTACTTACAGTTACGCAAATCAATATTAATGATTATGATTAACACATATTATTTACTGTTATAACACATATTTATTACATTTTGTAATATAAGAAAGATTACAAATGATTTTTATTGTTTTAAAAAAAATCAACGCTCAATTCGCCGTGAAAACGATAATTTTACAAAACACATACAATTTATGAACGTTTAAGTTCGATATCTAGTTGGCATTTAAAACAAAAGCAATAAAAGATTAACAAAATACGTTTAAAGCTGTTAGGTAATTCGATTAACATTCAAAATCCGGTCCGAGATTTAGTAATTAACTCTGTAAAAAAATATCAAATGTGGAAATCGGTTTTTGCAATAAATAACCATTTAAAGACTTGAGAGGTTCGATTCCCACCTCCAGTCTGGGTGTATTATATATATGTAGGTATTTATACATGTGTACAAAAACAATGTGGATAAAAGGCGTCTGTTACTTATAATATTATAGGTTTTAAGTTGTCTACCTTAGAAGATAAATCCGTGTATCATATGGACTATATATTTATTATTATTTAAACAAATATGTACCTTAATCGCGTAGTACATACAGATCCCTTCTATATAAACGTGTCTTGACACGCTCTTGGCTACTTCGTGTAAAAGAAAACAATGCAAAACAAAGCTATTTTTACATTATTGGCCAGTAAAGTGCAACAGTCTCGTCTATCAAACTGCAAGTTATTGGTTGCACACAGCGCAATTGAATTACGCAGACCCGAGTATCTACTCAGCGCAGCATCCGGGCATAAATCTGTTATCTGTCGTAATTTGTTTACCGTCAGACATTAACGGTAAAGATCTTACAGAAATCCTTGATCCCTCCTATTCTGGCCTATCCCATAATTGTTGATCAGAAAAATACTAAATTAATTTCTATAGATTTATAATTTCATATGTTTTCTGATTTAGTTTTTTAGATTCAGTATACAACAGTGTAGCACTGTAAAACTTCGGCTGGGCTTAAAAAATATACAAATTTTTTAACTAAATAAAATGTTTTCTCATAGTACACGCTGATTACTTAAATATATACACGCACGAAGATTATTTTCATACCCAAAACTAGGTTGCCTGGAAGAGATCGCTATGTGGCGGTAAGACCACCTAACACACTACAATGTTTTTTTATTTTTAAATCTTATTATTATTGTTTTATTTGCTTTTGTGTGCAATAAAGTTTATTCTAGATAGAATAATTTATTTGTTTAATTGCAAGCGCGTAGATAGACAGATGTCTATCTACGCGCTTGCAAAACTGTAAGGGTTTCTTGTAGTAGTGCGACGGAACCCTGAAAAGTACGAAAAATTATAAAGGAGCACCTTTTTGTTACATGGGCTTTAAACTGAAAGCAAATTTTCAATAACAACACGGCGCTCTTGTAAAATCATTCATTGAAATCAAACGCTTTTTAGTATTTAAACCTATTAAATTCAGTTATAACATAAAGCAGGCTCGGAGTGACATTCAATTAAAATAAAAAAGATTTTCACTAAGGTTTCAACTTTCGTTATGAGTTTTACTACATATTTATTTCCATCAAAAAATAAATTCAATTATCGAAAAGTTGGCTTCATAAATACTTTTTCGTGCAGCCAACAAGTACACGAGCATGCCTAAGCTAGTGTAGGAGATAAATGAAATGAAATGAAATGAAACTTTATTTATTTAAGAATTATGCTACATAGAAGCACAATGCTTGATGTAGCACAAATGCTGTCGAAACTATATATAGCTATATATAATGTAGAAAATTAGTAAGACGGAATAATTTCGATAGATAAATTGTGAAATGTCAGTACGTAAAGAAATATCAAGTAGTCAAATATTACAAACAATATCGATTTTACAAAATAATGTCTATTTTACAGTCAATTCAAAAAAATAAAGTTTAGTTTACAAATACTGTCAAATTTACAGAAATATACAAATAATGGTGAGTTATTCAAGGTACAATACCGACTGAAATAATTGGAATACGATGTCAACCTATTTATTTAAATAAGTCCTTTATATGTAAAATCATTGTTGAATGAGCCACTGTTTTTAGTTTCCGCTTAAAAATATAAGTATCTGTCTATATTTTTAATTAATACTGAGCTGACGCCATACACGTATTATTTAAGCTTTTTGACTTCCCGCTAATGAGATTGAAAATTTAAAAAAAAAGATATTTGTAAGCGATATATCTTTGTTATGCTACCGTCAGATTGTAGATTACCCTTTGTGTTTGACATCGATATCAAAGAGATCAGTTCGGAATGATATAGTGTCCCATTGTATAGTGAAATATGGTCACTAGATTTGTCTCATTCCGGGATATTTTGCAATATTTATGTAGTTATTTTGGCTGCGGTAACTTTTACTGTAGGCGTGACGGAGGATCAACTCTTCACTGCAAATTTAAAATCTATATTGAATATGGTGTACGTTATAACACAACGCTGTGAAAGAACCAACGGTTGAAAACACTGTTTCAAAGGACAACATCTTGACCGCAAGTTCTTTAGTAGTGTTGCTATCCCTGAGCGTTCTCATGTGTAAATTCTTCCTTACAAGACAGACTGAAAAGCCGCCATTAAAAAAAGCATTTCAAATTCATCTGCTGTACTTTACAATTGCTACGTTCCACTAAGCGATCGCAACGTCCAAGCACGCGTCCGCAATTTTTCTCGTTCCTCTTGCTTGCGAACGTTGCGATCGTAAACTCAAGTGGAACGAGAAAGGTGGCGTTTTAAGTGTTGTTGTGATATTTTAAATGAAGACATAAACAAAATGTCACTTTGACAGTGACCAAGACGTCCCAGCTCTTGGACATGGGGCGTTGCCAGCGTTTTGTGAGCGTGGGTGACGTGGACGTTTTGTGACGTCATTAGTGACATTTTCGCCTCGGCCTCAACGATCCGATCGCGGTCGTGAAGTGGAACGGCTGTAAGTGTGTTTTGGGTGTTGCGATCGCTGAGTGGAACGCAGCAAATATCTTTCAAACCGCAGATGGTTATACCCGCCCATAAATTTGATAGGCAATAAAGTAGAATTAAGAAGTTGCGTGTAAAAACTTGTAAGGACCTAATAATGTTTACGCCTACAACGAGTTGAAGGCAATCGAAAATTAATACGCCCTTTCAAAGTTTCAAGCGTGATAGGATTTAAATATTAAATAAGTATCACTTTTGGTTATGCAATTGTTATTATATACATAAAAGTCCAAATAAAAGTATATAAGGGTACATAAAGCAGTTTTTAATGCCTAAGGAACTTAGATTCTGTTGGACTACTATCCTATGTAAAGTTTTATTAAAAATATAAGTTTTGAAAATGTGACTGCCCAATGACAATGAAAGTTATGTTAGTGTCGCCAGGGAAGAAGGGAATGGTTATACCAGAGGCCCTAGCACGGACATTTCGAACCGTTCGAATTCTAAGATTCGACTGTATTTAGGATGAAAATATTCGTGTTAGGCCCACACGAGGCAAGTTTTTATAGTGTCACGCTTTCAATAAATGCTGATACAACCCGCGTTGACACTAAGGAGGGTCCGAAGTCCCAGCACGAATATTTTCAAAGTCGAATCTTCTACTCCAACGGTTCAAAACGTCCGTGCTAGGCCCTCGGGTCGTAAACCAAACGAGGTTCACAACTTTATAATCTGTCTGAAACCACTGTTCTTATTTTGCTGTATTTCGCTAGCTTTATACTGTGCTCGTAAATTTAAAATAAGTCATAAAGTTATTACGGGCCGCTAGTTTCCACTGCCAGGACCATGTTTCATAAATACCTACGGAGTTAAGAATAATCTCGAAGTTTTCAAGTCTGGATATTTTCAAATTAATATCTACCAGCGGGTGAGCGTAATCTTAAATTTTTAAAAGGTTTTGAAAGCTATTTATGCACATTTTTTTATATTTAAGAAGGGGCAAAATGGCAGGTGGCTTTTTTGTGTCAGGCAGTAAGTCACTAACGATGTCCAAAGACATCTGCATCACCAGAAGGCTCGCAGATGCGTTGCCGGCCTTTAAATAGGATTTGAGCCACCGAGGACTCTCAGAAACTGACCAAACCGCAATAACAATACCAGGTACCCAGACGCACCAGTCCAATTTGGCTGCAGAACATAAGGACTGCAAGCGTGACGCTACCTCTAATTACATAAATAGATATGGAAGAATAAAGGATGGAGTAGACAACATAAAGGTAGATTGGAAGGAAAAAGGATGGGGATAGACTGTGACGGACGCTATAACGGGAGTGACAATAGCAGCCAGGATACTTCGGGGTCGGATACTCGTAGTGGATCTAACCAGATAAAGAAGAAAGTCCACCCCCTGGAATAAAAACAAGGTTCTCCTGGTCTTCCTTATTAAAATAGAGACTTTTCATTTTTTTTATGACTCATCTGATTAAAAGATCATTTTGATAATCCCCAGCAACTGCAACTAAAAATATATTGCCTTTTAAATAAGAATGTAGGTTTCATATTGAATAAGTAATATAGGTTCCCTAAGTCATATCGATTCGAAAATAACTAGAAATGGCAATTTGAGAAAGAGATCTGTAGAACAGAAATATTGTACGAGATAAGAAATTCCTTGCAAGTATCACTGTCGTGGATTTAAGGGTATTTGATGCAATACTGTACCTATACACCATTTAAAGAATAACCTTATTAATTTTATTTTTCATATATCACATATTATTTCCACAAAACTTTTTGACTTGGTTTTTTTTGGCAAGCCCGAAAGGGCCTCACAATAATAAATCCGTTTTTCTATGCGTTCCCCATAGACCACTAACTTTCGGCTTATATATTGTACTAGCTTTTATTCACGATTTCGGGTAGGTATTGTATGCTCTCTATAATTATTTATTCTGTTCTCTATGGGTAACCGTTTAGCTATTAATGCATCGCTAAACGCATATTGATGAGGTCAAGAAGAGTGCATGATTGCACATCTAGATATCCGCTCGAAATATACTTTACAAGAATACAAACATATCACCAAAGTCTAAACCAAATTTTAACTAGCAAACATTAATAAATTTAAAACTTTAATTAAAGTGAAAAAATTACAAAAATATATTTAAAATTGCTTTGATGCAATAAAAATATTGTTAATCTGCAAAATAATCTCAAACAATACCTTATTTTTATTATTCTTATCATTTCGTTTATCGGAATTTTTATAATCAGTTTTAAAGATTTAAATCTATGTAAAAATACTGGTAACGCTAGTAAATATGTTACAAATTAAGTAACATTAATTAGTAATACCAATAAATTGGCATGAGAAGCAATAAATAGGGTACCCGTACCGGAACGTAAATAAGTCATCGCGGCGGCCATTTTGTAATGAAAACGTCAACTTTTCCCGCCGCGTCGTTAATTCATTTTAATAGTCGAAGAGCAAAACCATTCCGGAAAGTGAAATTTAAATTATATTGCCTCACTTTATGATGATCATTTCCAGGCAATGATTTATGGGTCATTTAAATGGGTTTTAAAAATTATGTCTTGAGATTGCCACTTTTAAGATAATATTTGTCAAGATAATGAGGGTGAGCGCGTAATCGATGATTTTATTGGCATCCATATGGTTGACAGATATGTGGTCTATCAGAAACAATAATAAAGGAAAATGTTATATGTTAAGTTTTTTTAATAAGAATTATCAAACGGGCAACAGTTCACCTGAGTACGCCTACGGCCATAAACTACTGCATGGCCTTTGAGGAATTAGTATTCTCTGCTGGACGAAAGAAAAACTATTTTTGAATGATCTCACTATGTCCCAATACTTTAGAGCTATCGGGGTTAAAAATAAAATTTCTGTCTACGAAGTTGATAACAAATCAGATGGCATTTTAAAGGTACAATATTCCGCAAGTCTGCCAGACAATATATGGAAACAATGCCAAAAGCTATTACTTTGATTTCGCACGTGCTGCTTTAGTTAAAATCTGTTCCCACTGCCTGAACTCTAATATTGTTATTGTGTGGATAGCTTATTTGTTTATTACTCGTCGTCATGATAGCACCATAATGCAGCGCTTTCATTACGTCAAGAATGCAATTTTCGCATGTCTTTTTGCCTCCATACAAATATCCTGCATGCATCCCACTTGCATTGAAACACATAATTGCAACTTTTTTTTTCATTCTTTAATCATGCAAAATTATACAAATTTAGTACTAACTTGTGTACATAGATAAATTCCTGATAGCACTAATCTTAAAGTTAACATCGTTTACATACTCACTAGCACATTAAAAACTTAAAACGAGAGAATTTATACAATACTAATGAGATTAAGTATAGAACTAGATGTTAAAAGTGAGAAGAAATAATTATCATAAACTTTAGCAAGTTTTATGTTATTTACTATGTATAGTTCACAAAGATAAATGTCATCAATTATATTAGCTCACATTATAGCTTCAGTAACACATAAAAACATATTTAACAAAAATAAATGAAAATTACGGAATTAACAAAATACATATTTAAACAATTTGTCATCATAAACACAGTCATAATTCACAGTGCATGAATAAATTATGGTTTTTTTTCTTAACAATTTTTAACTATGATTCTTCTTTACTTCATTTAATTTTTTATTTTCATAAAACATATTACAACTGCTATTATAGGCTACAATTCAACAATGTAGTTAACTTGGTGATATATAAGCTAGCTTTTAACGGAAATCACTTTATATGATAAATACTGATGTAATAAGTATTGATGAATGATGATACCCTTGTCCTACTGCTAATAAATAATTGTGCTAAAATGCAAAACGATTTCATTGCTTTTAATTAGGAACTGTATTAGGTATTTTATTATACTTCTTATATTTTCACACTCATTGTGTTTCGCATACCTACTAAACCGGTTTGGCCGAGATCGGATCTTCCGCGGTCCTTAGACGGATACGGGTTGCCCTATCGTAAAGTATATACATATATAATAAAGATCTTCTGTCACGATGTATTTTCTGAAACTACTAAACTGATTTTGGACAAATTTGCTAATTATATGTAATATAATGTAACTTAAAACGTAGGATAATTTTTATCTCGATCTTTTGCCGTAATATTTATTATTGCAACTGAATTTTTAAATAAATGAAACTAAAAATTTGAAAATACAACTAGTATTTATAAAAGCACAATGATGAAGAAATAAAATAAAATTTGAGTAAAGAGATTTTCACCGTTAGGTTGATTTTCAGTGAAATTTCATGTTTGCTAAATTTTAGGGCCTAGTTCTTGCACATGTCAAGTGTCATTGACCTTTGAATAGTATAGAATACTATAAAAATTAATATTAAAAATAATTAAATTATTATGGGATTTCAGTCCATACCTTATACCGTTGAGCTATTGAGGCTCTGTACCCTATATGCATATTACAATTTAGTTATTGACAACGACGTCCGACATATTCGATAAACAAAGCAGTCTTTCAGTTCATGAGAGTGTTGACAAAATATAATTGAACGTTTGGTTATGGACAATGATATTATCCGTGTCACTTAAGAAGATTACAAACTTAAATCATAATGTGTACAATGTGTGAATAACAAAAACGACCATTATTAATCAGCTACATGTTAAAGTGGCTGATATCTTATCCACAACTTTTGCGTTAATGTTTTGTCAAATTCCTTTTCTTTTTTAGGATTCCGAAGTCTTAGAGCCTCAATAGCTCAACGGTATAAGGTATGGACTGAAATCCGCAAGGTACTCGGTTCAAACCCCACCGCCGTTTGCCTATGATTGTATATACGATAGCTATAGCAAAAACACGAGTTCAAAAATGTTTCTCTATCTCTCTGTTTGTTCTCCGAAACTGCTCTACCGATTGCGACGGGATTTTCACTATTAGCAGATAGCCGATGTTGCAAGACGTAGAACATAGGCTACTTTGCTGTTAGCTAAATATTTAAGGTTTCGTAAAAAAGAATAAAAACCCTGAAAATTTTACACTGAATTCACGCGGGCGAAGTCACGGATTACAGCTGTAGAAAGATTTTTGATTTAAGGTGACCGATTAAATACTATGAGTATTCGGTAAATTAAAATTACCGAAAAAAATATTCGGTAAAATACATTTAGCACACTCGCCTCTTTCCGCGTCAATTAAGCTACGCTTAAGTTCTAATATAATCCCAGGCATTAAAATATTAGTATTATTTTAATATCCCAGGCATTATCGGACGAAGGTAAGTAACTGAATAGAAGAAGACTAGACATTGTAATAATGCTAATAAATATATATAAAGGCTATATACGATATAAAGATTTAATTGTAACGGTAGGTACCTTAAAATTCGTATATTTATTCGAGTTAAGAAAGAAAGGGTAGGTTAGTTAGTATCATTGTATTATTAATCGCAATCGAGGTTTTCGGTTGACAGATTAAATGGAAGAAGTCCATTAAACTATTCAGCAGTACTTACTTAATAGACTAAGAGCCATTGAAGAACCAGACTTATGGTATTTTGTAAAAGCTGAAAGTTTGTCAGTGCATGCCCCTAATACAGATAAGAACAATAGTGAATGGTCCATTATGAAGTTTGAGTGATAGTGGCTTTGGCAGGCAATATATTTTTTTTCTTTTTTGATATCTTCTCGATACCATTACACAACATCTCTATAACTAATCTTTTATTTAACTACTATGGTAACTTAAGCTTTATTTTATTTCAATTAATAGATAATGGGATGAATAGTGAAGAGCGTGCCATGAGATATTGAACCAATTTTCAATTTTGATTAATTTCAGTACATTGATAGATTTTTCCTAGGAGAATAACATAGGCTACTTTAAAAGAAATGAAATTTTAAAGGTGTCAGTAGGATAGGACTTTTTACGAAAGTCGAAGATAACAACGAGCTCGAAGTCGCTGGTTGAAGCTAATTAAAAAAGAAACTGTAAAACCAATATACCTATTAGCAAGATTTCTTAATAAAAATCCATCGGTTTACTTAGGTTATTTTTTAATATTCATTTTGTCACTGGAACAATAACCCTATTGAAAATGAGTCGTGTACTTCGGATTTTTCTGACTATACGTTTGCTACGAATAAGAACTACGAATCGCAAACAAAAAAAAACAAAACGAACCAACTTTGTACCTATCTCGCCCGCTAAATGTATACTAGTGCCAGCGTCGTACAATCGTTCTGGTGAGGTCCACGATGATGGACGAAGTCATTCTGGTATTTAAAATGAAGGTATATACGGTAGGTAATAAAAAGTATAATAGCAACACCTGCTGTCAAAGAAGTATTAAGAACATATTGTAAATACGTACATTGATAACAAAAAATAAAAAAAAAACACTAAAATTACAATTAACTGCTTAAAGAGAAATTGATACATTAAAAAAGAAATAGACACTCAAGTAGACTTTACCTCTTTTGAATCGTCAAATATATTAAAAGCTACCACCAATTCGGAAAGTTCGAGCCACGAGAATCAGTAAGAAACTCACTAGCCACTCTTTGGCTGGCCCGTTGGCGCAGTGGACAGTGACCCTGTCTTCTGCTCCGGGGGCCGTGGGTTCTATTCCCACCTCGAGTCTGGGGGAAACGATGTGTTAAGCAAAGGTTACGTTTAATTGCGTTTAGCGATTTCACAGTAGGGATGCTGACCAGAAACTCGGCGTATAAAAAGTGTAGGCTTTGATTATAGACCTGTACATAATATAGCGGTGTATTAGTTTTTATTTATTTTTTCTACGGCATCGAGCCTAAGACAAAAGCCTTCTCAAGAGGATAACCTCTCAAGAGTCGTTATATGTTTAATAAAATGGCCAAAAGCGTGTCAAGACACGCTTATATAGAAGGAATTCAGTATCTGAGACGCTATAAACGTATTTGTTGAATAACTTCAAAAGTTGTTGTCCGATTTCGTTCAGAATAATTTTCCTAATGAGTTTTTAGCATGTTCCATCGACATGGAAATTTTCAAGTCTCTACGTCTAATAGTTTGAAAATGCTAGGTGGGGCTACCTTACGGGAAGACAGAGGGACGGGCGGACAATACGAGGGAAAATCGGTGTAATGCTGCAACCCGAAAGCTACACCACCGAATCCGCCATCAAAGCACAGCACTACACTGACTTTCTGATGTGCCTCAACGCACGTTTCGCTTCGACACCGAAGCATCATCAGGATATAGACTCTACAAAGCGAAGTAAGCAAAGTAGCAAAGTTTTTTAGTTTCTCATGCAAATAGTAAGGTAGTTACGTATGGAGACAAATGTTTCCATTATTGGTATTAAAAAGCTGCATCTAAATTATTAAGACAGTTTTCAATTAGGTTTATAAAATAAATATTATATATGTGCCTTTTGCTGTGTTTTATTATTTTGCTATTGATTTTGTACTTACTGTTACTTGCAGCTTGTTTTCTGTTAATTGTTATTCTCTCTTATCTTAAGAGCATTACAATTTCTGTTTGATTCAGTTAAAAGTTATCCAAGCCCTTTTCTGCAAGGTCAGTTGTAATATTAGCATTTTAAGTACAATTTTTAATAATAATCTCGAAAAGTCTTATCTCGTAGTATAATAATTGCGTACAGACACATCAAGTATTAAACGCAAGGTCATCCAAGTCCGGAATTAGACAAATTGATTCTACTATTGTATGAGCGATATATTTTTTGCTTGGCATAATTTAAAATATATAATAACAATTATTGCGTAATAGATTTCTTATGCTGTCATTATTATTATCGACTGGTCCGTTAGCGAAGTGGACAGTGACCCTGCCTTCCCTCTCCGGGGGTCTTGAGTTCGATTTCCGCCTCGAGTCTGAGTGTATTATCTATGTGTATGTGTATTTATATACTTCTACTAGCAAAATATATTTGTGTATAATAGGCGTCTGTTACCTATTTCCAAATCGAAACCTTCCACCAGAAATTTATTCCTGATATTGTTTATACCACTCCATTTAAGCTTTTAAAAAAACATATAAGGAAAAAGAAGGAATGATTATACTGATTTTTCAAAGGCCGGCAACGCATCTGCGAGCCCTCTGTTGTTGCAGTTGTCCATGGGCGTCGGTAGTCGCTAAGATAAAAAAATGTTTGTGTTAGGAGTGATCACGACAGCAGCCGAAGCATTAACTAAACGCCTCACAGATTTTAGACCATCTTTCTACATTTGAGCCATCGAGGCTTTAACAATGCCTCGTTCATTATAAAAAATAACAATGTTTTACCGAAACATTAATTATAGTATAACATAGGGTAAATCAGCCATCTGTCGAGTTGTCTATGCCTAATATCATTTATCATTGTATTAAAAAAACATAGCAAAGGTCAGGTTGCGGCATCCATTTATGTACACATTTTTTTTTTTTTTTTTTAAGAATACTAGGCATTTTTGTTTTTTAATAAATTTATTTTTCTTTTAAAATATTTTTTGCTTTTTAAATATTCTAAAACAAAATATACAATAATACCGCTTATTCCATATTCTTTATATCGGTTTGACATAAGCTTTTTTTTAAATAATTGTTAGGAGTGGGCATGACAGTAGCAAAGGCCAAGAATGTTTGAACCGAGGACCTTACGGATTTTATACAGATCTTCCACAGTGCTCCATTATGCAAGGGCGTCCAGTCCCCCTTCCCCTGCCCCCCACCTACACAATATTAATATATAAAGCTGAAGAGTTTGTTTGCGTTTTTGGTTGGTTGAACTCGCTAATCTCAGGAACTCATGGTGCGATTTGAAAAATTTTCTTAGTGTTAGATACCCCATTTATCGCGGAAGGCTTTGGGCAACATATCATCACGCTAAATTCTTCACCCAATTTTACGCGAGGTCACGAGGTAGTCAAAAATTTGACCGATAAGAGAATATCCTAGTTTCCATTCCCAGCATTGCGTTCCCGCTGTACTCTTCTCATACTTTTCTATCCTCTATTTTGGGGCTGCCCTCCCCTGGCTCTCGCCATCAAGGCTTCTATTGTCTTTACCCTGCATCATTTATCATGGCATTAAAAACACTGTAAAGGTCAGGTTGCGGCGTCTATCAATGCCCACGAATTATACGCACAAACGTGTCCAAATCACAATGTTACATCAAACAGAGAGTATCAATATTTGTCGTTACAATGGCGTCATGGCCGCGTGGGTGGCCATCTTGGATTAATACAATTAACAATACTATCATCGTGAATCACTTGTCTAGTATGGGGAGAGAGTGGATATTTTTTTTATATGACACACAGTTATTTGACTACCGATAACCGAGGTCCATAGAGTTACTATCGCAAAACATGAAGACACTCTCTGGGCGCTTGTATTTTTTTTTTTAGATGCATGTTCTAAAGCCGGAGCTAGACGTAGCTTCATTTGAATGATCATTTCAATGACCATGTAGTGTAGCCGGGGACTTTGTTTAACTGCACAAAGTTTTGTAGAACTATGTAGTCTTCAGGGACGAAAATGTACAAACATTTTTGAACTATGTCTGGCCCCGGTACCGGTATAAAAAGTTTAAAATTAAAGTCAAAATATTTTCTACCTATTGCAACATTCTGGATATTCAATAAATTGAATTAGATAGGTTCTGCTTGAATGCTTATTTTAACATTGGGTAAATAAATAATGATTTAAAAAACAATTTTACAATTCACTTTAAATGTTCTAAAGCAGAGGTCTGGCACCTTTTAGCAGGCAAGGGCCACATTGTTAAGAAAATAGATGTCCGCGGACCACACTCCCTACATAAATATTTAAAATAGGTGTCAAGTTATCTATTTATGAAGTAGATACTATATACGATGTTAAAAATTAAAAATGTAAGTACATCATAACAAAACTTTGCGCTTGTGCTCATAAAAAACTATTTATTTATAAGATTTAGATATAAATTTACGAAACAGTCGCGGACCACTTGTGTTCCGGGGGACATACGTTACCGACCGCTGTTCTAAAGTGAGAAATGATTTTTTTTTATACTATAATAGAAATTCTTCTACTACGCTTAATATTACATAGACACACATATTTACGGCATTTAAATGTCAAATCTGCCTCAGCATAATAATACGAATTCCCGCCAAAAAAAGTTCCCTACCTCGGCTTGGAATGGAAGCAGTCACAACATAGAACAGCAAAGCATTAAAACCTGTTTACTTACTTCATGTATCATGCATTGAACAATATGGCTTGTCACGACGGCACGCCAAAAAACGATCATCGCCGAATGGGCATTTAAAAAAAAAGAACACCGTATGACACCAATGAAAACTCAACTTTAACATGAAACAAGTTAAGTCCAAATTCGCGTGACTCGTAAATATGGAAAAAATGTAGTGAAATATGTTCAAGTCCAGTAGGCGTGGGTCATACGATGCAAAATTTAAAAAAGTCGCGCTCTCGTTATTTAAAAACGATATTTAACAGTCAGTGTTAAAGTTTAAATATGGCGTGTTGTTTATTCGGCCGGTCAGTCACCTCGGGTCGCGCGCTTTTTTTGTCTCTTCGTCCACCACGTGTGGGAATATAATTTTATAGAAATTTAATTGAATTTACTGTTAAATGACGTATTATTGAAATTATGGACGAATGCAGACATAGGAATTATCAATCTTTATTTTACTCTATATTTATTTTTTTTGAAAATCCAGTATGTCCCTGCAAAATTTTTTGTTTAAACGTCCCACGGTTTTCGAGATTAAGTGGTGACCTATCTTTTATTTATACCTATAGATATGCAGTGTTCCGTAGAATTGTTGAGTGAAATATTCATGAAATATCTAACCCCCTACCAGAAATTTTTTTAGGAGGAATACTAGAAACGCTTTTGGTTTAATATTCTCCTTTCGTTTCCAGCTAAACGTTGTGATTTACATAAGTGTGATTGTACACCATTGTAAAAGCAGTTCGTAGAAAATATTTGTCTATGTCCAATTATGCTCCTTTTTAAGCTATGAACATCTTATAATGCCGGCGCCAGACATAGTTCAAAGTGCTTGTACATTTTTGTCCTTGAAGACTACAAAGTTCTACAAAATTTCGCGCAGCCACTCAAAGTCCCCCGGCTACACTACATGATCATTGAAATGATAACTCAAATGAAGCTACGTCTGGCGCCGACATAAGAAAAGATTGATACGTAGTGCTTATAAAAAACTATACAGATTAACAATCAAAAATCATCCACTCAAAGTTACATTAACGTCATCAGTTATTTATACATATGTT
Source organism: Charaxes varanes (assembly GCA_024363005.1). Classification (NCBI taxonomy): domain Eukaryota; kingdom Metazoa; phylum Arthropoda; class Insecta; order Lepidoptera; family Nymphalidae; genus Charaxes; species Charaxes varanes. The sequence continues at coordinate 3,297,127 of JANCMC010024009.1, read as the reverse complement.
ACAAACAATTTTTTATGAGACACCATTCGAATCGAACACGTTTTGTTACAATCAATGGCGATAGATGGCAACGTCCATATGTTCACTCATCGCCTGAAGAATCTTATTATTAGAATGACGAAGTCGATCTCAAAAAGACGCAATCCTAAACTTAAAACCGGCATATTCCTTGTCATCGACCTGTTTTAACATTTAATAAAGTTACATTATAAGGAATTACTACATCTTCTTCCTAGCGTTATCCCAGTCTTGTGCCAGGGTCCGCTTATATTGCAGAGAATATGGCTTTAAAGGATGTGGATGTGATAATGAATTGCTACATAATTATGATAAATTCGATGATGATTTTCTCTATTAAAATTGTTATGCTCTAACGGGGCGTCACGTATCTATTGATATGTGCAATTGAATAAATGAATATGAATGAATGTGAATAAGTATGAAGTAAAGTATAATTCATTGCGCGGTACTAAAAAGCCAAAGTTCACATTGCCTAAAGCGAGTGAGTAATGGTTGGATCCGCGCCTAGTATTCATATGGAATCAAATGGCAAGTTAAATTGCTATCATGTCGGAGCCAGACATAGCTTCTGTATTTCTGTATACATCAGCTGTGCAAAGTTTTGTAGTACTTTGTAGTCTTCAAGGACAAATATGTACAAACACTTTGAGCTATGTCTGACTCCGGCATAACTCTAAAATAAATCTAGATTAGACACTGCAGTTATAATCTAGTAAGTCAAATTTATTTTCAGAAAGACCCAAAGCGAAGACAATGGATATTAAAGATATGAATGATATCTGCATTTGCTGTCATAAAGAGACGATGTTTGTCTTAAGCTCATTAACGTAATGTAAGCTTTTCGTAAGCTAGACAGATTCGATTCTAAAGCTCATTGAACGTCAGATTCCAATAATTGGACAAACGAAGGTGGCGGGTCACGGGAGCGGAATATGACGTCCACCCGGAGCAAACGGTCAATATTAGCCACAGCATATGCTATATTATATTGACCAATATTAAAATATTGCCAAATGCCGCTTATTAAAGAATTATAACGCTGATTTGACATATTAAAATTGGAATTTTGAACTTTCATAAACGTAAGTTCGTGCAAAAATCCTTATGTAAAGAAATTTTGCTTGAATAAAAATATTTAATGAAAAAAAGGTTTCCGGAAAATGTATATTGCTTTTACTTTATGAACATTGTGAAAGGTAAGGTTAATTTTAATTTTAATGTCCAAACCCTCCATAGCCTGCTCTAAATAAATAAATCTATACAGGACTCTATATGACACACGGACGTCTGTTCCTAAAGTAGACAACTTAATGCCTGTGTTTTAGGTAACAGTCGCCTGTTATACACAAATATTTTTTTTAAGGCTTTAGCATCACTAGAACTAGCCAAAATTACCATACTGGACTAGACGCGTTGTTTTTAGAAATCTTTTACAACGAACATACTAATTACAAACATTGATCCTTTTTTTAATGCAGTTTTGTATCATCAACTGTGAGTTTGAACACAGATCCAGTAGCTGAGATTGTTATAGTCAATCTTATTAAATCTTTATTATTTATTTCTAGCTGTTTCCCGCGAGTTCGTCCGCGTAAAATTCAACTTGCAAATGCGTTTAGAATTACTTAATCCGGCCCTATTCAACAATCCGTTATTAGCGAACGTCTACTAAAAAAAACAACAAAACCTACTATAGTAGACATAAAAAATATGAATTTTTACTGAATACTTTAACATTTCCAAATCATATCAATCAGATTAATATATTTACAACGCCTGATTACCATAAATAATTTCACCAAAGGACAACGACCTCAAAGTATGATTAAATTAATACATACTTCATTACGCACTTAAGTATATCAAATAGTTTTAAGTAATAAAAAAAAATATTAACAAATAATTTGCATCACAGATATGTCGCACTTCATTAATTCATTGAAGTCAACGCATCAAAAAATTAAAAATATCGTAATGTAGAGGAGAAAGTTATCTACAAATTTTGATTTGATATATTAGAAATACCCTTTTTTTAGCCAAAAAATTGCAAAGTTCAAAATTCTAAATATTTTGTGAACGATCAATAGATGGCTGGAACCCGTTTATTCTTGTCTCACTAATTAAAATGATTTAAATTAACTTTTGAATTGATAAATAGTGCAGAATATTTAAAAGGACACATAAGTATTTATTTCAACGGTTCAAGACCTATTTTTGCTTCAGTAACTTAATTGATTAGACTCTAAAGTAAAAATATATTTTGTGTGTTCTTTTAAGGTCAACTTCTGGGGAATTCGGAAACTTTATCGGACAGAGTTTTGCATGTATGAGACATGGGTATTACAGACTAGAATTCTTAAAGTGCTTGAAGATGGTCAATGAAAGTAAATTAATTGAGTTGTAAGACAAGCGTAAATATTGTCTTTGTAGAGTACGTATATCTAGTTATTTTTAAAGTGTAATACAATGATATAAAATAAGCTTCAAAAAAACGATATTTCATGACATCATAATATTATAAAATATTGTTTTAGGCAGACAATAATCTGTGTATTTGACGATTTGTCATTCTGTTAATCTGTTGTAATCTTCGGAACGGTTTATCCAATATTAATAGGACTTTCACTCTAAAAGGGGAGAAAACAGAATAAATATATACATATAGTTGGGTTGTATAATATACAGGGAATTTTTTAATTTAAGAACATTCTAGTTATAAAAAAATTGAATTTAAACCGCAAAAGGTAGGCAAAATTTGTAAGCGGTATAGGAACAGACGTCCGTGTGTGATATAGTCCTGCATATATTTTTAATTATTATTATTATTATGTGTATAGTTGATTTATATTCATTATTTTGGTATCTTTGTCAATTTTAGTGTTAGATATGGATAATTAAAAAACATTTTTATTAATTTGTTTTGTATAACTTGAAGAGTGGATAGTTTGGTTTTGGCGGCATTACCCCAAATTTCTATCAGGTCTATTATATTTGGTTTTACTAAAGCATTATAAATAGTGTACCTATGTACTTCTAACACAAGCTTTACTGTTTTAATTGCCAATTATTGCTATTATTGCATTCTAAAATTAACTTTGGCCATGCTTTCGTGTTTTAACTACAATACAGAAGACAATATTAATTATAGGTACAATAATTTGTTCTTAGACTTCCTTACGAAAATTAAAAGATCGCCTTAAAATAAGGTAAAAATAACTCAATATTTTTATTCTGGCATGCGCAAGCGCAAATATTATAAGAGCTGACCATGGTATTAAGTCTGCAGCAACGCGAGCGCAAATCAGATTTGCCATAGAGAACAAATATGACGACACCGGTCCAGGAGCCAAAGGACGAGAATACGCTTATAAAACCTACAAAACACTAGAGGATGCTCTAGTCAACTACTTAGATGACGCAGACACGAAGTTGCCGGAATATGCAAGAGAAATTGCAATTCGTCGTCTCCAAAACACAGCACAGAACGGCTATATTCCTCCAACACAACAAGCACCAAATACCATACAAGAACAGGTTGAATATACAAAGCAAACATTTAGGCCGCCCGTACAATTTGATGCTTCTCAAAAACTATTCTATCAAAATCCCGTCAACGTTGATGGATTTAACAGCCTAAATAATATTCCGACAAGTTTTAAGAAGGACGATGCTTTCGATGGATTTATATAAAAGCAAAATTAACCAGATAAAAGTTTGTTTGTTTTGGCTGAAATATATATATTTTAGGTTTAGCAACTAGCTTACTTTAATTGTGTTAGTAATTGACAGATACGCAGTTTAAATACACCAGCAGAATTACTGGAACATAAAAAAGGAGGATATAAAAAATTGTTTTATTTTTACAGAAATAGTAATTAAACATGAAACAACAATTAAAATAACATATTTTGACTTTAATTTGCAAGATTGTCCATCCGTCTGGGCAATAGTACCTACCAATTTCATAAATTCTCTTTTTTGTCTTCCGCTAATTCTGCCGGTGTGTGTATTTTGGGTTTGCTTGTATTCATAATAGTTTTAAAATGAACTTTATGTTTCAGGCGGTGGTGGGGGTAACAGTGTCAGCGCGGCGCAGCCTCCACCGCCCGGCAGCGCTCCGCCCTTCCCGCCACCGCGTTGATATCAAGTGCTTTAAATTTGAATTTGCGAAAAACATGTGAACAGTAAAGTCTTTGCCTATCTTATCATTTTACTTGACTTTTAAAAGTGAAATCAAGCGAAAGTAAATATTGATTCTTTTATATCGCCGCAGGATTTGATTGTGTATCAACTGGAAAACTGACCCTGGAACTTTTTAGACAGAAGTTTGAGTTCAGTTCCAAAATTTTAGCTTGTAATTTTTCATTCTCAGTTGAAAAAAAAAACATATAATTTATCAAATGTACACTTAAATGTAATTTGTTTCATTCTACCTCAAAAAAATCACATTATATTTAATACTAGCTGTGCTCGCGACTTCGTCCGCATAAAATTAGGTGCATTCATTTAGCGTGATTAGAGGTAGCGCCATGCTTGTAGCCGAATTGGGCCGGCGCGTCTGGGTACCAGTACCTCTTTCTCACATGAGATCAGTCTTCCGTAAATTGGCGGGAGACTTTATACAACTGTCAGACAATACAGATTATAAAAAGGCATAATTACACTTCAACTCAAAGTTGACACTTTTTAGAAAGAGACAGAGACGAAATAGTGAGAGTAAAACTCTAGTTTTAGTGCCACAATTTCTTTAATTTCACTTAATCTTTAAAAGCAGGGTTTGTACTGTGAAGAAAATTATTTCCGCCGTGACCCACGATATTTTTTACTCTGTCTTTTATTCTATTTTTTAATCATATAAAAAGGTATCAACTTCTTAAAACATACTTTTAAAATCGAATAAATAGTAAATTTAAAGATTGTTCTAGATAGAAGTGACAACAGAATACAAATCGAACCCGATTTTAAAACGCAAATTACCTTATCCGATATGCACTACATCTCAGTTCCAAAGACCTCCATATTTCTGCCGCCATTTTAAGACCGTCATAAACGCTGTTGCATACAGTAATTTGTGAAGTAAAACTTCTTTACGCACGCTTGACTTGGGGAGTAAGCTGGTGAATGCGCGTCGATAGCGTTACGAAAAGTGTCATCGGACGAGACGATTTTATTTTTTTCTTGAACAATGTTATAAATAAATATTTTGTTCAATAAAATAAATATTGTACGTTCAAAATGAATATATTTGTTAGTTCATTTTAAAGTTCAATTATACATGTATAAACATAATTATGTATATACATATAGCTGTAGTTAAAGAAGTTTTACTTCAGTCGTGTGGTCTAAAGCACATTCTTTTTTTTTATAATAATGAATGGATTTGTAAATATTAGACATAAGTAGAAAATTTGAGTTTGCTGTGAGAGAACGTCATGAAATGGCTCTAAACTATTGCTTTAAAGTTAAAGTAAAATTATAATTGATCTTAGCTAAATGTGAGATAACAATCCACTATTATAAAAAATTTGGCCGCTTTGTTTTCGGTATTTATTAGAAATTCCACGACCAGATTCCTAAAAATCTCTTTGGAAACTTATTTCAAATATTACTTTTTCTTCATGAATTTTTCAAATTGACTTATAAATTTTATATTATCTAAATTTGAATTCTCGATAAAAATCTATAAGATGCTGGATTCAAACTAAACTGGACTTTCGCTGTAGCCACTCCTGAGACTAGTTTTTTATAGCAGCGGGGCTTGGATCTGGCATCTTGGAGATTCCTTCGTCCGTCCTTCTAAGAACTTGAATCGACGTACACCAAAGTTTAATATATAGTGACAGATACATCATATAGACTGTGAATGACCTAGCTTTCGACTTAACCCACATCAAATTTAGGTCATCTAGAGTCGTTAATCTACGTCGCTCATCCACCGGTGGGTGCCATACATCATGACACAAAACTTTACACACGTGTAATGCAATTATAATCTGTTTATAGTCGCGGGTCGCAAAAAAGGTGTCGCGACCCACCGCTGGCCCGCAGGATACGCGTTGTAATAAGTTGTTTTAAATTCTAAATTAAAAAATCATAGGACTTAAGGTTCAATAATAGTTGGCAAGAAATGGTATGTCTAAAAAGGATAATGACATATACATATAATTCTAGAGCACAAATGCACTTACTGTGTGTAAATCAGTGAGCAATATAAAAAACAAATTCTGTTTCACTCGAGCAATTAAATATTAATTATATTCATTTGATATTTATAATTAAATGTCCTATTATTTAGGATCAAATCACCAATAATATTTTATGACTTCAGTTCTATCTATAAATGACGTCATTAAACTTAGAATCTAAAGTTTCTAAACATATAAAGTGCATAAGTTCAAATAATATATTTTATTGTTATCACCCGGTCGCAGCAAAAGTTACTTAACCTAGCGAACGACTCAAATGTCGACCACTGGTTAGGTCACGAACTCCCCTTTTTTTGTAGTTAATAAACACATAATATAATGAAGTAACTAACTGATAGTTTCATTTATTTAACGTAAATAATAGCTGATGATAAAATCTTATATAATGATTTTATAAATTTTTTTTATGTATCTCTCTCTTTCTTTGAGTCGATTCCTTTATGCTGAGGGTCGTGACTCCTGCCTGATAACTTTTTTCGTAACATTTTACGCCATATATTATATATAACAGTTGTAATATCCGATTATATACCTTTAGTTTAATAATCTCAGGTCGTAACTGAGATCTGTAATAATTAATTTTAGTATTTTTTTTATTACAATGTGTTGCTCTCTATCTCTCTTGTCAGTTTTAAATATCTTATCGAGTACTCTTATAGTTGATATGTTACGCAAGCAGTTTTGAGGGTCAATTTTTTCTTATATATTTTTTAAAAATAATTTACTTTATAGTGGTTCATAAAACATTTCGACTTAAAAGCAAAGTTTAAGAGTGTTCCTCGCACCCTATTCAAAGAAAAATCCGCGAAGGACCAATTATTATATTTCGCTTAAGATGGCTTTCGTTTTCGCGTGACTACGTTATTCCTTGTACATATCAATGTATAATTTCCAGTTAAAATATTAACGGTTACGTGACTGATAAAAACAACTATCCGGTTTTAAAGCTGGTGCTATACGAGTAAATGTAGGTAGCACCGATACGGCCAGCGTTCCCAAGGGCGTCATTATATCGCGCTGAGGGGATATGCTATCGTAAATTTCTTTGAACTATATATCACTATATAATGAGTGCAGGTTGTTGTTAGAAAAAACATGCTCAGTTTAACAGTTTTTTTTTTAAAGAATATTTTTATAACATTAATATTACAATGAGATACTTCAATTTTACTTATTTGTATAAATCTATATAAATATACAAATGTATATATAATTTTTATTCTCAGTAGAAAATACCATAATTTTGTTTAAACCAGAACATTTGAAAGAACTCCTTTTGTATTTTTTTTTTGATGCAATATTAGTATCTATTTGTGAAACTATAATAATTGGCTTATGCTACTATATTAAAAGTTTACTTGTGTATTAGCTGTTAAGATTATACTGTATGTATTTCATAGGATATAAAATAAAAAAAAAATAATTCATCAACTACCAAATGATTTAAGTGTAATAATGCTTTATTACACTAATAAAATAAGAAGTCTATAAATATGATATTATGTAATATAATAAATACTGTTTGTGTTTGTTTTACACATTTGTACTTTCTCACTATAATCTTTCTTTCTTTCTTTGTTTCTACGACGACACTGCTATATGACAATTTAAGTACACACGGTCGCCATGACTACGCTTTGACACAGTCTTATAGTAAAATGTATAAATGTGTGTGTAAATCGTTTGGCATTGGTGTGCGTGTGGCTTTACTTTAGTAACTTTGTGTATAAATATTTCCTATTTTATAAAAATGTTAGCATTCGCAAAACCTCCTCTATATAAACTATAATAGTGCAAAATTTCATATTCCTCCTTCCGCATAGTTTTAGTAAAATTGTACCGAACTTTTCGCTTAACGTTTTAATATATAGACGAACTTGTCACCCACGACTTCTTCCGTATTGGATTTGAATTTGGAAAATTATATTTTTTTGTACGGGATTCTAATTCTTATATTAAAGAGCGCGCTCCTAAACCTACACCCGGGTCACAAGTCCCGGGCACTGCTATGGTTCCTTCCTTTGCAACGCGATAAAATTGGCAAGGGATAGGGAAGAGTGCAAAGGGTGGCCATGATAGCCCCTTTGGTGTTACAAGTGCACCACAAAAGGTATACAATACAACGCAACTGAAGTTAAACTTTTTTAGCTCCATATATATTTATATATATAAATTGAACTTTAGATTAATACACACATACAATTTCATTTACTTTAAACATAGAATATTTAATGTATTGAACAAAATATTAATTTATAAAATTATTCAAGAAAGAAATTAAATCGCCTCATCACACTTTTCGTAACGCTCTGGTCACGCTTTCACCAGCTTACTCACCAAGTCAAGCGTAAAGAACTTTTACTTCATTAAAAAACCACCAATTTGAAAAAGAAAGAAATAAAAAAAAGGATTGTCTACACACACAGGCGCACTCACCCACGCACGTGAACACACACAGACACACACACACAGACACACACAGACACACATATTTTTTTTTAGTAATATATAAATACATACATATGGATAATACACCCAGACTCGAGGTGGGAATCGAACCCACGACGCCCGGAGCAGAAGGCAGGGTCACTGCCCACTGCGCCAACTGGCCAGCCAAAAATAATGGATTAGAAGCTCACATTAAACCTCTGCAATCAAGATTCGAATCTATTTGTCTCAAATATTTATATTAAGGATTTCGTTGATCTAATCGTTGGGGAATTCACCTCTGCATTATGTAAATACGAACGCAAATATAAAACATGATAAACATTGTTCGTAGAGATGAAGTGGATAAATGTATTTACAATTTGCACAAGTAATGACTATTATCAATAAATCATTACGTGGATTGTCAATATTGCGGAGCGTTTACGCTTACAAATGGGGAGTACTCGTAACTACAAAAATTTTTGTATATTTTATTTAAAAAGGCGCACCAGCAGAGATGTCCATGGGCGTCGGTAGGCACTTCGGTGCCTGCTGCCTGCTCGTCTGCCCCCTTGTAACATAAAAAAAAACACTCGTTTTTTTAAGAATACTTTGGGTTTGCCTAACGTTTGCGAGTCGGGGATTGAAGCAAGACCAGCACGGATGTCTGTGCCCACCTGTACCTTTTGAGCTATCGAGGCTTTAAAGTTGTAAATACATATGGTATGACCGCAGCTTTAAGCAGTTGTATATGTTTTCTAATATTAACACGCTGTAACATTTATTAAATTGGGATGAATTATTGGTAGCGCTGGCTGTAACCTGACCAATAATTATGATTTATTAAGATTGCCCCTTCGATTTGATGGACTCGTGTTATTATGGGAAAATAAAGATATGGCTTTATTAACATAACGGATTGCGAGAGTTACTTTTAATTGCTACCAAGAATTCTTTGCAGCTTGGTGTGAATACCTGATTTCCTAGCAAACATTATTTTAACTATTTAAAGTGAAATTCAATAAGAGAATATGGGGAGAAAATTGCTTTATAAATATATGTAGGCAGTGTGCACTTAAAAAAAATATTCTATAAGTGACAGTATGAAAATTGGAATTAATTTTTATTACTTATCTTTATTAATGTATAACAAAAGACATATTTCTTCCTTCAATTCTTAATTCACTCTCTCGGGAGTTAAATTTTGAAAAATGCTGTATTACATGAACATGTAAAATTTATTTCTTTCCAGAACAGATATGTGTAATTTCGTGTTAAAAATAATGGATTTCTATACAACTATCAATTATTCCTAAGATCCTGCCTCAGAGCATGCTTAAGATGTAACCAACACCGTCTGAATTTTAAGTTTAGGTTCTGTGTTTGTAAATTGGCCAGGACAGGCCAGTTACTCAAACGATAGATGAAATACTGAATTTAGCACGGTATTTATGCTGGATTAACTCCATATGGTGCGGATAGAGTAATAAATTAATTTCAAACATTTATTGACACAATAAGGTGTTCGTAAAACAGTTGTTGGCAGGTCGTCTCGGGAAAAATCAGCGCGTCCAATAGCAACATGTCGCGGCTGTAACCCAACACCCTAATCCGGCTAAACCCAGCCATCTCTCATTCGACACAAAACATCTTGCGTTCTAGAAATATTGTGAAAAGCTGCGGCGAACGCACTCGAAGATAAATCAGCGACCATCTTGTTTCGACGTTCCCGCGCTCTCCGTCCAAAGACAATTAGAGAAGTCGAGCGCGTCATAAACAACTGGCGCTCTAAGCCGCGGATTAGCGCGAGGAGGCGCGGACGGAGTTTGGCGAGAGTTTCTTGTAAATAATTGTAAATCTACGTCAAAACGCAACGACAAATACATATGTTAGGGGATTACGGGCGATTAACCCGTTTTATACTGTTTTATGTGGCGCGCCGGCTAGTGACGAGCGCTCCGAGCGCGGGTAATCTCCCTTTAAATATGGCAACACCGATATCGGGAATCGGCCCCTAAATATGGATTTGCCTCTGTTTTTGTAGGGATCTTTTGCCTTTACCTTGGAAGTTAATTCGAATGTTTTCCAGGAATATCCAGGCGTCGCATATTTGGCCGAATGCGATCAAGTATTTAATTTTATATTGTTTTTATGTACCGGATTTGGCCCCTTTCATTAACCAACTTCGGTTTTGAAATACTTTAACTATTCCGTTGTAGCTTGGCCTCTTTTCTGTATATTTCATTAATGATTGACAGACGTACCTTCGTTTTCGTGTATTTATATCATACTTGCCAGTAGAGTATAATGACCTAGAAAGGATGGAGAATTGTAATATCTAGAAGACGAACGTTATCAAACATATGTAGGTACAACTTTGATACGACTAAAACTCATACCGCTGTAACAAAAAAAAATTAACATTTATTCGTGATATGACATAATATAAAAACCAAAGATAAATATTGTTTTTACACGTTAATAATTATTTTATAAAACATCGCTTGACAATCGCAGAATAAATTTTAGATAAGCAAGTGATTTAAAATACGAAATAAATTATTGTGTTTGTGTACAACCGACAGTATTTTTTGCGCTCTGGCGTCTAGACGTGTATATAAATAGTATTTTATCAAAGCTCATTCGGTTGACATTTTACATTTATTTTAGTGTATAAGACATCAAACACTTTTTAGGGTTCCGTACTCCTTACAACGTACAAGTAACCCTTATATTTTTGCTTTGTCCGACCATGTGTAACTCCTAGAATTGAATGAACAGAAATGCATTAAACTTAGTACATTTATGTATAGATTTTATTTTTGGCACCATAAAACACTTACTTTTTAGGGGTGGCTCCCATAAATGTGTAAAAATAATACCCAATTTTTATTATGGGTTTTCGAGTTGGCCTTCAAAGTGTTTTGCAAGGTGCTCCCCTCCCTCTACCATTTCCAGACTATCTGATGTGGAGGCTTGAAATTTCTATGATGATAAAACGTACTAAAAACTCATTAGAAAAATAATTTTGAGCGAAATCGGAAAGCAGCTTTTGAAGTTATTTAACATATATCTTTATCGCGTACCAAATGTTTGAATTCAAGGTAAGAAAATGTATTTGCAGGCATGGATAGAATTTAAAAATGATCTGAATATGAACAAATAAATAAAGCAAAATAAAAATTGTTAACCTGAGATGCGAGCCTGTGCCTCAAAGTTCCAATGCTCTCATAATTGAACTAAAGTAACTTTAAGAACAGTGACAAATATAGTCATATGATTTTTAACCTTTGCTTCTTAAGAGAGATACTGCATCTGTTTCTGTAATAAGTTTATTGTCTACTATTGAAGTTATTTTACAAATCGTTCTTCGTTTTTAACAATCCTTTATCGCATATCAGATACGGAACCCTTCCATATAATCATGTTTGAAACTGCTCTTGGCCATTTTATTTACGTACGTAAGCAGAAAAAGCTTCCGGTCTACCGGATGGCAAGCAGTCGCTGTAGCCTACAGACGCTTGTAAACGCTGTGTTATACACTTTATTTACTAACCCAACGAACTCGTCTGAGTGGTCAACTACGCCCATGGACAATTTCAGTACTAGAAGGGCCGCATAGCCGTCGCTGGTATTTGAGAAGTTACTAAAGCATTTTTTTGAAGATTCCTAAGTAAAGGTAAGACATTCCTGGTAAAAAGTTAGTAGAGTCCCATTTCTCGCAGGTATAAAAGTTATTATTTAAAGAATTTTTAAGGAAAAAAGAAATTATATGATTTTACAATAAGAGATATGGGCACTTTATTTGTATAAAGACATTGTTGCATTTTCAATGGCACAAGGAAATCGCTGCAGAAATACGATTTAATTCTCGAAATGACAATTGCAAATCAAAAATAATCCTTTCGGACGTCGTCACACGGATAATCTGGCAAAAAAAGGGCTATTTGGACCGTCACGAAATGGTCACAATCCGAAATATTTATACTTAATATCGCTCACGATCCTTTGTGCGTCTGTTTGTACACATTTTAATACTCATACTTATTTGCACACATTGCTTTGGTTTCCATGTTACCCTTTGAGGCGGATGTCTTTCTTACAACCGAATGGGATTTAGGAATTACGAGAAAACATCTAATTATTGTAGATATTGTGAGAATTCATTCATAAACGTAAAAGATTATTTTGAATGAATTGTATGTACAATAAAGAATATTCTATGTGTCAATTGCAACTTGACCATGTGTAGTTGAGGGACAGCGATTATGAAACAAATACCCTGAGTTTATTTTCGTTACGTAATATATTGTATATGTATATCTTGTTATCAATACTAATCTTATATATAGCAGAAGGGTTTGTTTGTTTGTTTGCTTGAATGCGTTATTGTTAGGAACTGGTCCGATTTGAAAAATTCTTTTAGAGATAGATAGCCCACTTATCGAAGAAAGCTATATATCATTACGCTAAATTAGAATCAAATTTTTTTACACAATTTTACGCGGAGGAATCGCAGTCACAGCTATGATACTATAAAACGTAATATATAACAAGTTCTGTATTTACAAAAACATAAAATATACCAATATGGCTAAATATTCCGATACAGCGGATATTTCTCCTCGACTTGCTTAAACATTCTGAAAGACACTAGAAATTTTCTTCAGTTTTAATTACATATAAATGCATTAAATTTTAGTATTCCGTAGACTCTATTTCTTATGTTGGCTTTATCCTATATGTATACCATAATTCTGTGTGATTATGTTATTTACGTCTGCCTTCGATGTACAGTCATTGGTGATTGTCTATGACCAGACGTAGATGAAAAGATTATAATGTGACGGGTCGTTTGACAGTTAAAAAAAAAGAAGATTTGCCGCCAAGCGAATATCAATTTGATTTTGACAAAGAGTAAAGTACTATATATTATCCATGCAATTAAAAAAACCTATGTCATCAATTTAGTGTATTTAATGGTATTTTTGGTTCTTATATTTTAAGTGCTTATATATTTGCAAGATCTGGCTACGAAGAGCCGAGAACATAACAAAGGTGCGGCTTATGCCGGCGCGAGACATAGCTTCATTTGAATGATCATGTAATGTGGCAGGGGACTTTCTACATCAGCGCAAAGTTTTGTAGAACTTTATAGTCTTTACGGACAATAATGTATAAACACTTTGAGCTGTCTAGCTCCGGTTGATGATCGACTTGGAGGCGATCATCCTTGCTCCCAGACGCTTGTTACGACCGAGCCGGTACAAGTTGAGATTCGACACCTGGAAAAGAACCGATATAGTTACAGAAAATGGACAAATTATTTTTTGACCAATTCCTAATTCAACTTTGCAGTACACTACAGTATTTGTGTTCAAAATACTATTATAAAATCAGCAATTTCAAAAATTATAATACTGAATATATTTTAGCTCTAAACATTCTCGGTATTAATAATAAATAATAATAAACTATTTATTTGGTAAGTAACCCTAACACAGGCATTAATAAACCAAAAATTAACTTATCTAAACACTTACAAATCTATATAACTAAATTAAATTACATATGGGTTAATAATGTAAATAGAGATGAAAAAAAAAAACAAATGAAAGAGACTAGAAATCAAGGATTTTGTAGCATAAATGCTGCAGTGTGTGGAGTAAAGATGACTGGCTGCCGTCTTAACCCTACAACCGCTACCATCTCAAGACAGTGAAATTAAAATTGCAACTTAAATAATAAACAGCTAGGACGAAGAGCGGGTGTTCGTTTCCATATGTGACACGGTCTAACCTGGTGCTCCGCAGTCACAAAATATCCATTCCTTCCTTTCGGCATAAAAACCGGACACCTCCCTTGTTAGGTCGAATATAAGTTCTACATTACCACTTCGAAAGTAGCCTCATTCTGATTGGGGCATGTGGCAATATAATGCCTTGGAATTGAGATTGAGTCTGTCTGCCAAGGTGATGTTAAGGAGATAATTTATATAGAATAAGACCGTTGCGAATGCAGTATAGACGTCTGGACGCAGATGCGGATCTTTAGAAGTTCTTATCAGCAGTGGATGAAGATTTCAGGATTTTTTAACAAAATAAATTACATAAATAAATAACAACGATTATGTCAATAAATGAAAATAATAATTAAAATTTTATTTCATGTTAAATTTAAATTTTACATTTAATTTAAATTTTAAATTTAATTTAAATTTTAAATTTAATTTAAATTTTAAATTTAATTTAAATTTTAAATTAATTAAAATTCAATAGAGAATAGCATTTTAATGACATGATGCCTGCTTTAATGGCCTAATGATAGCTTTAAATCAGCTGGAGAGAAGAAAGGGTAGAGTTATCCGCCTTTGACTTGATGGTGGGCATGTATTGGCAAAGACCTAGAAAGAGGTATAAAGGATGACAACCCAATACAGAAATCCTTGATGTAAAAATGTGAGGAGACACGATCCCAAATAATGAAAAAAGAAACACAACATAGAAGACATAAAAGAAGAGAATAGCAATTTAATAGAGATAGAGTATAGGGGAGTTGGTAGCGGTTGGACATAGTTAAATAATTGTCGACCTCTGACTTCAAAGATCACCTGACTCCCAAGTCCGCTAAATTCATCCTACGCAATACATGAACCTGGCACCTTCGAGGTGATTCTATGGAATGCCTAGAAGTACACTTGTATCTTACATAATATTGTTTATATAATGAAGCAATAACTTGAAGTATACTATATAAATTGAAGACATGGTTATGCCTTCCCATAAACGGGCTCCTACGCACTACCAAAAGCGTCTCGTTTATGCAACAGACGACCATGTTTGGGTGATCATTTAAAATATATAAATACTGATTAAATCAATACGTTAGATGTTACCCGGCCGTTGTTTCAAGCATTTTCAGTTCCATGGCTTTAATACTAAAAATATAGAGTCGCAGTAAAAGTGTATATAAAGTATTTTGAGTATTCCTTAAACTCAAAACTCGAATCAAATCTTGGCAAGTTTGTGATTATTTCTAACACTATCTTTACAGGTTAAACGTAATGCGACAGTGCAAGAAAAAAGTTAAATAAAATACAATTATACTTTAAAAAAGAAAACAAATCTTACATAGACATCATCCAAATCATAATATAAAAAGTAATAATAAAAATTTACCAAAAAATCTTAAACAATTTTAACACTATTACTATAAGAAATATATGTATATGCTGTAGATATATATCGCACGCTTAATCATCAACTGACTGACTACGTTTCAGGTCTAAGTGAGTAAATATTACATTCAAGTTCATTTCAACGCCCTCTATTAGCCGATTAAAGAATTATTTCAATATCTCCACCCAATACTTAGATACAGCTATTTTTGTCTTTTTAACTTATTTGTGTTAAAAATACAAGAAAAAAATAATAAAATATCATTAAAATAACATGTCAACATCATTAATCACTTCATTAACTATTGTTCGACCTTAAGGTGGCACATTTATTGGTAACAAACTGGATCACAATGGAACTGAGATGGCTGTTTAAGTGATTTGTTTCGCAACTGATTGTTGGATTGCTATTAGTAAGTATGCGTTATAATATATTGTGGCATCACCTTTACAACTATTGTTTAGTGTGCGTTCTAATGTGGCTTTACCTTTACATTACGATACTAAAGCGACCTGAAAGGGGATCATTTATCGTTAGTAAATTGGATCGTAATGAAACTGAGACCGTTGTTTAGAGTAAACAAGACAAGGAAGGTTGTTTTATTCTGTTTACATGATTGCACGGTTCGTTAGGCTTGTTTTGGATTCGATTGTTGGAATACTATCTTTTTTTTTTAAAGAATATTATAAATACTTTTTAGGTATGTCTAATATTCCCATTTCCCCTCCTACTAAGCTTAAATTAAAAGCTTGTATTAGGAGTGGGAATATAGCCCAGGACCTTTATAAAGAACATGTTGATTTTTTTTAGGAGATTAGATTAGTTATTAATATATCGATACGGGCCAGCCAACTTAAACCCAAACACCTTAAGTAATCGCTTGGGCAATTTTTTATAATAACTTAATATTCTTTATAAGTTTTCTCAAGCTAAGTCACTCAGATCTAACCTTTCTAACATATGCTAACTTACTTTTTTGTGAAAATAAAACTGAAAACATGTCCATCAATTTATTTGTTGTCTCATGTCGAGTACCGACGTGATTTCTAATTATATTACACTAGCTGTGCCCGCGGTTTCGTCCGCGTAATATTAGTTGCTATTGTTTAAATTTTTATTACATTCAATATTTTTGTGTGTTAGCCTAATTCTTGTGCCATAAATATGGTACCCTATGGTATAAGAAATACAATTATCTATCTGCATCTGGAAGTACCATCATTTATTCTGTGTCCGTTTCTAAAAATAATAGAACAGTTTTAGGATTTTTGACCATTTTCGTTTAATTTCTCTGAATAACTAATTAGTATGTATTAGGTGATATAAACATATCACCATGAGATTAGGAGCCTGAACTAGGCTATGACCATTGAAAGCAGAAGTTTTGGTTGCAAAGCTATTATTTCTAAAAAAAGTGGCTAAGAGCGTGTGAAGACACGCTTATATAGAAGGGTTCGACATCTGACGTATGTATGACGTGACGTGTACGTAATAAAGGTACCTTTTAAATGCCAAAAAAACTTTGTCCAATTTTACTCAAAATAGTTTTACTAATGACTTATTAGCATGTCCTAACAACATAGAAGATTTGAAATCATTCTTATATTGTCTCCAATAATATTATGTAAGACAATAAATAAAACTATAATTTTGTCAAAACTTTATTATAATTATTGTTCTTTCAGTGTTAGATAGCCCATTTATTGAGGAAGGCTGTATACCAATAGGAGCAGGGCAGTAATGAAGAATATTTCGAAATCGGAGGTTTTCCCCTTTTGAGAGATTCCACTGTATGCGCTGTGTAAATAGTTTAAGTTTTGCAAAAATCATGTATGATGGAATTGTTCTCCTTTAAAAGTCAGTGACAGCATAAGTCTATCTGTTAAGCTTGGCTCACTATAACCTTTTTTGTGCAAACCAAATTTGTACTAAAAGAATGCATAATTGTGAAGGTGTGTTTATTTATTAACATGATATCAATCTTTATCAAAAAAATTTTTAATCTGGGTCATCTCGCGATCGTACCTTGTTTATGATTTCCTAACGTTTTATCAGAGTTACATCTGTCCTAGAGGTACAATCTCAATATGACCTAAGTCTTAAATAGTTATAGTGAAAATAATCACAAAAGTTTAAAAATGTGTTATAGTATATAATAGTCTCAAAAATAATGTGACTTCTAAAAATCTTAAATGTAAATGTAATCTAGGTCTTGTAAATATATTCCTAAAAAATATATATATATAGTGTTGGTTTTATTTAATTTTTTTCCATATACCATCCAGATTTATAATTTGTAGGACTCACCAATTTTTTTTATCTCTAAATGTCAGTTGTTTTTAATACTATCTAAAATCTCGCATACTTCAACTATTGCTGGTCGACTCTTCCTATTGTGTTCTAAGCACTTTTTGGCCAGATCATAAATTTCTTCAGCCTTTGTCCAAGATTCAACAACAGGGTCCAGAAAAGGAGTTATGTCATTGTTAACCGAATTTTCCTCAACATAGTGCTTTATGTTTAGGTTCTCACCGTCATTTGATACAATAGGTTTTAGACCTGTTATCAATTCCAATATTACAATGCCAAAACTAAAAATGTCAATCTTTTGTGTTATTGTTCCGTGTAATCCTTCTGGTGCCATATAGGCTGATGTTCCCATGGGGCAAGTGGTGACAAATGTGGAATCATATTGTTTAGCCAAACCAAAGTCACATAACTGAAACAAATAATCATTAAATGAATATGTACATTTCGTCATAGTTGTAGAAAAATAACTGTTTTGGTAAGTGTTTGTAGTAAATGACTTTCTAGAAAACTGTATAATTATTATTAGATAATTTTATTCATTTGTGAAAATTTAATTTGTCTACGTATACTCAGTATGCTTCAAAATTAAATTAATTATGCCAGAAAACTTCCATTATTATATCAAATGGCTGCCCAAAACTTAACATTTGTCAGATCCATCAATTTTCTACAATTATGATGATTTAGTTTAATTTGAGTCAAAATAGGCAGAAGTTACAGTAAATGTATTGCAACTTCGTTAGTCCATAATTCAAGTATCTATCATTTTATTATCCATATTTAAGTTTCATGTTTTTATTTTTACAATATCCTTTGGTATAAAATCTTCATACCAAAGCACTAATTTGTAAGTAGTGAAATATTTAATAAACACAAGTACATTAGTTTTCAATATGATTGGAGGGCTGCAACATATTTTTACAATCATGATGTAATATATGGCTGCCTAGATTATGTTTCCTATACATGAGCACTTGTTTTATAATGGCATGAGTCTTTCGTTGAGTCAAGCAGTTGTCACAGAGACCAGGTGCTAGATGAATTTGTTCACCAATACAATGTTTGTTCTAACA
>JANCMC010024009.1:3252466-3277809 GCA_024363005.1 Charaxes varanes | reverse complement strand
TTTCGTTGAGTCAAGCAGTTGTCACAGAGACCAGGTGCTAGATGAATTTGTTCACCAATACAATGTTTGTTCTAACAATGATTTTTAAAAATATCCAACCTCTGTGTTTTGGAAGACACGTAAAATACTGGATCCCTATTAATGTCACTGAGTGATAATAGTTGTGAGATTGTGAGGGTTATGATAGCAGTTGGTCATCTTAACTCTCTACAGCAACAACCTCTGTAAGTACTAACAAGACCGGCATAACATAAGTAAGAAGAGTAGAACATGACATGAGTACATTTCACAGATTAATCACTGAGTTTAAAAAAGTAACTTACTTTTGGCACAAAATGGTCGCTTGTTAGCAAGATGTTGGCAGTTTTAACATCTCCATGAACAAAGTTTTTAGTTGAGTTCTGGGAATCTATTTCCCCTACAGTACCAGCTGTCAAATTGTCTTTACTATGCACAGATTTGTCGCTTGTATGCAAGTATTTTAAACCTTCAGCTGTTCCAAGCATTATGTTGATTCTTTGAGTTTCATTCAAAAATTTTGCTTCAATATTCTGTTGTAGGGAACCACCATCTATATACTCGCAAACAATACAGGGAGCTGGCCCATCCATAGAGAATCCTAGTATTGGAACAATATTTATATGCCTGAATTGCGAGAGATATTTAACTTCGCTATTAAAAATTCTAATTGCAATATCTGGCCTACGGTGAATTGCTAAATGGCTGTGTGCTTTCTTTACAGCCAACATTCCGTACTTATCATGTTTTCCGACAAATACATCTCCAAAACCTCCACTGCCTATTCTGCCTTTTGGACCATTAGGTTCATCGTAAGGGGTTTCTGAAAAGTCACCAGTAATGTTTTCAAGTTCATTGTAATTGAAATGAACTAAATTTGTATCTTCCAGTATGACAGTGTCAATAGCCATAGAGATGTTAATATTTGGAAATGAAGTTTGGTATCGCTCTATATGATGCAAAGTATTATTTATATTAGATTTTGGTCCACTTAGTCTTGAAGTTTCTGTATCTGTGTCTTCAAAAGTTGAAGGAGCATCAGTTGTACCACCATTTTTCATTTTAGCAAGCATAGCACTTATATCAGGAATATTCATCGACTTTTCACTTGGTTGGTCCTGTGAAAATTAAATGAGATTACTCGTTGATTTCATTTAAGCTGTTGGTTTATTTACAAAATATTGCAGAATAGTGTTACTTTATATTTTGTTACCATATAATATTAAGAATTCTATCATATCAGCAATAAATACCATCTGCTTTGTTGAACCGTTAAATATTTGGTGTGAACTGGTCTTTCTAGCTGTGCTCATGTTGTTAAATCTTTGTTCGGCACTTTCTTCATTCAATATCTCTGTGACGTTTAATATAACTGGTGCTGCAGGCCCATTACTTGGACGAACAGGCGCAGTTTCTAAAATGCACATAAAAAAAGTTTAGTCATTTAAACAATTTATGCTATCTTTGTCTTTATCATTAACTAAATTTGTGTAGATCAAAATTAATTCATAGTTTTTTCAAATAAGAAGACCTCCACATCTTTCAAGAACAAAGTATTCTTTTCAAGTGTAAATTAGCACTCTAAAATCAGTTTTTTATATTTTACGACCAAAGTTACATCTTTCAAGTACCAAGAAATAGTTTAATTGGCCACCAGTTGGTGCCACTGATTTTGATGTGATAACATTTTATAAAACCGAACACTGGCTGCACACACGAAAAAGTGTCACGTTTCTTCTGAGCCAAGTAAGCAAGCAAAAGCATGGACAAATAATAGAGAGGCACAATTGGTGTAAGCATACAGCATTTTCGTTGTTGCGAAATTTCGTTGTTACGCATGTTTCGTTTTCCATTCGGCTAGCCCGTTGGTGCAGTGGGGGGTTCTTAAAGCATTTTTGTAAAAACTTGGAAAATAATGCAGATAATGCTTGAAAGCGAACTTACCTTAAATTGAAACTGTTAAGTGAATTAGTTACATAAATTTGTTAAAACGCCAGTAGTGCTTGTTTTTTTGGTGTTCTTGTAATTGTTTTAATGTGTTGTGAGATTAACAAATTAAGACGTATGACGAAGAGTATTTTATCAGTAATTATCTAAACTTACTTCAATAACATAATATTTACTTCTGTAACTAATGGAATCGTGATTTATGTACTCTATAATTGGGGGAAAATATTTGATAGAATGGATTAATGACCCTTGTGTTATTTTTTCAGTATTAAAAACTGTTAGTAAAATATAATACATACCATAACTAGCTGTTCCAGCGACTTTGTGCGCGTAAAATTAGGTTAAAAACTAGATTCAATTTATCGTGTTCAAGCAAACAAACAATCAAACAAACTCTTCAGTTTCATATATTAGTATAGGTATAGATTGTAAATGAACCGGAAATATGCGAATACAATTAAGTCTTTGATACCGGCTTGCATAGACAACTACCTGGAATAATTAATTCCAAGCAGTGCTGGAAACGGGTGTTATGCTTGACAACAATCGTTGCTTTTAATCAACGAAATCTTAAATATATACACAACTAGTTATGCCCGCGACTTTATCCGCGTAAAATTAGGAAAAAAATATAGCCTATAGCTTTCCTACATAAATGGGCTATCTTGCACTAAAAGAATTTTTGTTGTAACATATTTGCCTTCATTGCGTAATTATTTTTTTAATTCTTTTAATGGGAGGATATATTTTTGATCCACGTTCGAACGGTGAATGGATTTTCGTAATCGCCTATCGAAACTTGTTAAAATATTATTTAATTCTAAGTAATGCAGAAATAAACGAAAACAAGCGAAGAAAATGTCTTTGAACTAATGCACGCCGGTCTTTTAACATCGATTCTCGTGCGACTCTTTGTGCTCGCTTGTAAAAGACTATTTGAATCTATACTTAATAAATAAAGCTAAAGAATTAGTTTGTTTGCTTGAACGCGCTAAACTCAGAAGCTACTGGTCCGATTTCCAAAATTGTTTTAATGTGAGATAGTCTATTTATTGAGGAAGGCTATAGTCTATATTATAGCTATAATTAAATATTTTTTTTTTACCTAATTTTACGTAGACGAAGACGCGGCACATACAGTTGGCAAAACATATTTTGATTTGATTTAAAGGGATTAGTCACTCATAAAGTGGAGTCCTTCTGGAATTAATTAATTGTGAGAAAAAATACTACTAACATACTACTACTAACATACTACTAGATGTAACAGAAGAGCTCCTCGACAAATTAGAACGAGTACAGAATTTGTGTATTCGTTTTATATACGGCCTACGCAAATTCGATCATATTTCTGAGTATCGTCGTAAATTAAAGATGAACCAATTAAGGCCGTATCGGTAATTTCTAAAAGAGTGGTTAACAAGTTTCTTGTTGATTCTTCTCGTAGCTGGGATATTCAGAATCAGTGGTAGCTTTTAAAATATTACAGGATTCAAAAGAGCTTAAAAAGTCCACTAGAATAAAATATATTTGGATTGAATTTGATTTTTACCCTCAACATTCAATATTAATAATTTCAACAGTTTGTTTCCATACTTAAAAAGATTTGTACTCACTTCTTGACTTTTAATAGTTGACAGAATCTGGTTACTTTGCGGAAATCTATAACTTATATGAATAAATGTTAAATGCCGAAAATTAGTGGAGGTTAGCTTAAAACCAGAAGACGGACATAGGATTCAAATTTACTGGTTTTTTTGTACATGTTTAAAAAAATCATAAGTTTTGATTAAACTATAAAAAGGTCCGTAAAGACTATCTGATAAAAACTCATTGAAGTAATTGTCAAATCATCATTTAAGCATCATCAAGCAGTTCAGTCTGACTTTTACTAAAAATTTCGGTAACTTTCCGCCTGAATTGTGAGTAACTGTTGTTAAAAATGTCAATTTCGGTTGACTGTTTGGTATAATTATTATTTAACACGGACAGTCGGAGAATGGGAGAGGATTTGCCTAAACAGGTTCTGTATAGTCTATTGTAAAACAAATTATATTTTTATAATTATTCAATTTACGCTTTTCCTTGGAACTATAATCAAGATTTCGTAAAAATACAAATAACTTCAAAGTTGTTGTCCGATTTCGTTCAAAATACTTTTCCGAATGAGTTATTAGCGTGTCCTATCGACGAACGGACGGACGGAGCCAAACTAAAAAGGGAGAAACATATTTTACCATGAGATTTAGGTCTATTAGGTTTAGAAAGGTTTAAATATTTATTCCTTTTTCCAAGTGAAATTCTGAATACTGAAAAAAATAGTAGAATAGTCCTTTACGTTAAAAATCAAAATTTAAGCATCTTATACTATAAATGGATACTGTTATGTGCTGTAATATTTAAATCACCAATTTATCCATTTTATAACAAAAATATAAAGAGATTGCTTTAGCAATAAGACCGCCTTTGCATGCATATTTATAGTTTTCAGTTTAAGATAGTTATTTATATTGTAAAATTCATTTACTGTGTGCAATAAAGATTTTATCTATCTATCTATTACATTTAAAACTCAAATATATACAAAATAATAAAGGCGCTATTTAAGTATGTGATTGATAATATACATGAATGCGTGTTTAACGAAAAGTATTTGGAGTATTTGAAATTTGCCAAAAATAACAAATTCGACTATCAAAAAGGTCCGATCTCAAATACTTGTCGTTATTACCATATTTACCTAGGCTGATATGAGCGGAGCACCAATGAAAAATGTTTTAAAATCTTCTTTTTCCCATTTGAGAGCTTCCGCTGCGTGCGCTGCATAAATGGTTAAAGTTTCGCAAAAGTCATGTATGTCAAAATTGTTCCCCTTTTAAAAGTTCTAAATAAAAGTCCGCCGCAGCATATGCCTATCTTTTAAGGCTGACTCAGTATAACATTTTTTATGCTAACCAAATTTGTTCTAAAACAATGCACTATTCATGAAAGTCTTTTTATAAACATAATATTAATTCTTATCCAAAAACTATTTTTAAACTCCTAAGTGATAAGAGTGCCACGAGCGGACGAAGTCGCGGGGTACAGCTAGTACTCTATAAATAAAGCTCAGTTACAAAAAATGCAAGTTATAATTATATTTTTTAATTATTTTTCGCAGGGTATAGAGTTGTGTCTATTGAAGATTGCAACTCTATTTTAGAAAATGTATGCTACACCTATAAAAAACATCAGAATCCCTGTGGGAAAAAATTCTATACCTTTCTCTCTTTCTATTACAAGGCTCTACCAGTCTGTGACATTACACGCTTGATGGTGTCCTTCCTCGTTTTCTTTTCTGTCTCTTAAGTTATTATAGCTTCATTTCTAAATCAACAGTTTTTTAAATACTTCTTTCGTAGTTACACTACGTGTAAACATTAGGGGAAAATGCAATTAAAACTGCAACGTTCACGTTTTAAAGTGCAACCGAGAACTTGGCTAAAGATTAAATAAGAAAAAGGAAAACGCTTAAACGGGAAGGGCGAAACTCGTTAAAGTTTCATGTTTATCGCACGCGCCAGAAGTAGAATTTATCATGCTTTTTAAGTTGTCTTTTATTGTGATTAGAGTAAATAATGAACTCTAAAAGTAAATGACGGGCAAGTTTACCATGAACTACTTAACCTAGCGATCGACTTAAATACCGGCCACTGATTAAACTACCCACCTCCTTCTTAATTAAGACTATAAACACCGGCAGAATTAGTGGAACATAAATTAAAAAAAATGGAAAATATAAAACAGTAACTTTTATTTTTTAATATTAATTAAACATGAAAAAGCAATTAAATTAACGCGTTTTGACATTAATTTGCAACATCATACTTAAATGCAAATTCAACTGATATTTTATTCAAATAGACTTTTACAAGCTCTTTTGAATCGTCAAATATTTAAAAAGCTACCACTGATTCGGGAGAGTGGAGCCACGAGAAGAATCAGCAAGAAACTCGTTAGCCACTCTTTTACAAATAGTTCTTACAGAAATTAGTTTTCACATTTTTGCATGTTAACTATCAAGTACAAAGCTGGAGCGACTCAACTCCAAGCAGTTTTATCTTTAATATATGGTTTGCTAAATTCTTACGTAGGATTAGTTAGTACAGGTATGAATTTCTTTTCACTTAATCGGTACAGGGTTTTTTTTTTGATGGAAATTCCTTTTCTATGGAATCTTAAGCGTTTCCAGGTTTAGTCATGCTCCTTATGTATTTCTATGTTAAAAGAGAAACTGAATATTGTGTAAAACATATTCTTCGGTCGAAGTTATCTAAATAAATAAAAATCAGTTTCCAAAATGCATGTACTATAACTTCAGAATGACTGCACCAAAATTGATAGTAATTTTTTTGCTGTGTTCATTATTGTTACGACAAGGTTTGTGTACTTAAATATATCTATCTGTTTGTTACGAGTAACTTTTGAAAACATTGAGAAAGGGAACGGTAAATGAATTAATGTTATAGGATAATGGAGTGCAGTAAATAGTAAGTAACCCAACGCTCGGGCAGGGCAGCATTTACCTCGGGTCCCACTGTTTTACGTGCCTTCCGAAACACGGAGGAGGTTGGATATCAAATATAAACCAGTGCTAGAATGGGGTCACCCATCTATCACCCGGTCGCAGCCAGAGCAACTTAACGATCGACTCAAATGCCGACCACTGATTAGGCCTCCTCAAAACCCATCACTAAGTAAGACAAGATATACAGAGATACAATTACGACACCAGGATTGGATTTTGGTAGATAATAGTATCAAAATACAAATATTCATAAAGTTTTTGTCTTACTAATAATACCGGCTTGTAACCACTACACGCGTGAGAAGCGTGTGAAGCATAAAATTGTGCAGTTTAATCGACAACGATTTTTCATATACACGTAACGATAAAACTGCACAATTACATCGCAACGATTTATCGATACGTGGGTGGCAGCTATTATAGTATAACAAAAAAATTGTAGTCTTGTGTGGATATACGCTCATGGCATACATTATTTAAAAAATAGTAGAAACCTCTTCATTGAAATGTAGAGAAGGAGTAATACGTGTACATTCATGGAATTCACAGAAGTAGTATGTATACATTCCAATGTATAGAGTTGCGTAGAAGTGTATTACGAAAATGAAGCTCTCTTGGAAACCTGCCAGATGAACATAATGTGCATTATACTTATTAATGTTGACTGAAACGCCTAAATTACGATTATTTAGTATATACATACATTTTATATCTTATTGCATATTTAAACATATAATAGGATCGTAGAAATTTTAAATTTGTACATTAAAGATTTTTACAAAAGAATAAATGTTGGGTATTATTAATGAGCATTTGTGCTTCTTTTTGTATATATGTTTGTTAGATCATCACGTTAAAACTTCTGGCTAAGTTCTATCGTAAATATTATATGAAAATACAAAATACTTAACATTTTGGCGACTAATATCAAAGACAGATACTTAATAGTTATTAAACGTTCGCTACGAACAGATTTTGCGACAGGGTCGGATTAAAATGTTCAACAATCTTTGATTATTTAGTATACCTAATACATTATACAACAAATGAAAAAAGCTAAATTAAAATCAAACGAAGATAGATATTTATACATTTTTTACAGTAATATTTTTATTGGTAAATAAGTAAGTAAGTAGTTTCTTCAAGTTATTGCTCGAGGGTTTTCCCATGGGTACCGCAAGGACATTTTGCCGTAGTAATAAGTTATACTTATAGTACATAACGTTATAAAGTAAAGTATACATCACCACATTAAATGTCAAATTCCAATATCCTAAACATGATTTGTCTATCCAAATACGGTATTCGGGCAACAGCATATAGCATATAGTATTATATAAATGTGTATATTATATATTGTCTTTA
This sequence comes from Charaxes varanes, assembly GCA_024363005.1. Taxonomy (NCBI): domain Eukaryota; kingdom Metazoa; phylum Arthropoda; class Insecta; order Lepidoptera; family Nymphalidae; genus Charaxes; species Charaxes varanes. Next base: position 3,269,909 of record JANCMC010024009.1, on the reverse strand, counting down.
TAGTATTGGCAGTTCAATTTTTTTGTCACAATTACATGGCAATTAGGTCATGTAATTGTGTTTGAATGTACATTTATTTCATGCAACATTGAAACGTTTTAGTACGGCAGCACAACGCCCGTGCTGTCTACCCGATGAATTGCGCTAAAAGCGAAATGAACTTTGGAAATAAGGACACTGTACAAAACCAGCATACGGCCGATCATGTCCTATGCAAGTGCTGTGTTTGCACATAAGCCCGCTAGAACCTTAAATAGATTCCAGACCCTCCACCCGCTTTATGCATACTTGTACCAAATCCCCATGATTGTGCGATACGTCTGCCTCCATCGAGACTTAGAGCTCCAGATGAGAGGTAAGTTCCTTTAAGACCTCTCAAAACAGTACTCCGAGAAAGCTCTCAGACTCCAATCCCTTAGTTATCGGCTCCTGCAACTATACGCCCAATTCCCGAGCTCCAAATGAACTTAGGCGCCCCAAGAACGTTTTCCACGATCCGGATAACACAATAACAACGTACAACGATCCTGACAGGGTAGGGACCAAGACACAGAATACACAAGTTACACGATGTCTCCGACGGCGAAGACGTGGTCCCTGTTTCATGATGATCTTCGGCTCTCGGTGCTCAGCGATCTAGAGCACCACCCGGCGTTCCGCGAATGGCTGAGCTTCGACTCGCCACAAAGCCCCCGCCCGTTGACGCTGTGAAAGTCATCTAACCAACAGCATATACGCTCAGGAAAAAAACCGTTTTGTCATTTTTGTTTCAGCCGGTAATTCTTTTGTCACAACCTCTATTTGTATGATTTATTTTTAAAGAGTGGTTACGAGTTTCTTTCTGGTTGCTTTATTGCAAGTAATTATAAAATAAGTGTGTGATGAAATACAGATCTCTTAAGAAGCGAAACTGAGTTTTGATCTGTTGGTGAAACACAATATTACCTATACTGATACAGAAAACGATATAAATACTTTATTATTATAAAGGTATTACAGATAATATAATTTAAGCAGGTAACATGCTCCCGTTTGGTTCAACTACTGATTTAATAAGGCAATTGATATATATTTTGAAAATTCTAACTGTTTATATGCGTGTCACACTTACTACCCTGCGTGTTCAATAAAACAATTTTGTGACTTGACACGATAGGCAAACCAAAAACCACGACAAACTTAGAGCTCCAATCCCCAGTTATAGTAAAGTGCGTAAATCGTTTGCGAGATTAAGTGTACGTTTCTACAACAAAGCGTAAATGATTTTCTTTAGAAATAGATAATAATTAAGTATCTGTTTGTATCGTCGAAATAATATTCTTTTACTAAGTGCAGATGTACCGAAATTACGGCACCTGTAACTAAATCCGACTAAATAAATTTAATAATTTTTTTGTCTTACTGTATAATGCATCGATTATCTACGGACTACGAATGTACGATCATAAATACATATTCTGTAGAAGCTTGTACATCTTTTTACTACAGCAAGGCGTATTGAATGTGCTACGCGTAGCACGCAAATTTGGATTCGTAGCTTCGTGGCCTAATTATACTCGTATGTTAACGCATGAACATTTCAGCAGAAATCTTTTATATAAAATTCTCGTGTCACAATGTTACCATACTCTTCCGAAATGGGTTGATCGATTTTTATGAAATTTTATATTAATATTTTGCAAGTCTGAGAATTGGCTACTATCTATTTTTCATAGCCCTAAGTGATAAGGATGGCCCACGCGGACGAAGTCGCGGGACACAGACAATAGATATGAGTGTAAATATCTCTATCTATATAACAAAACATCTATATCTACATATACGTGAAGCGAAAACTTTCGGTACCGTTTTAAGAAGATTGCGCTGATGGAAGATTATGAAATTTGGTACAATTATAGTATTTGAGTGTTCAAATGCTAATATTTTTATCAAATATGCATTGTTAATACATTATTAAAACAAGTTAATACATTATTAAAATAAAATATTAAAACAAAATCACGCATACCAATGCTAATCGACTGACACTGCTTTACAAACGTGTATACATTTTAATAAAACAATTCAATCAGATAAGCAAACTTTAACAACACATACAGATCAACTCTGTTGGGAAACAATTAATATGAATCATCTGAACAAATTTTCATCAACTACGACGAAAGGAAACGATAAGCTATGAAAAAACAACTTTTTATTAATTAAAAAGTTTTTTTTAATTAACATAATCTAAAAGAACTTTTGAATGGACCCATTTTGATATAGCTGATAGAATCAAGCGTTACTTTGCGGAAATCCATGACATGCATGAAACACTAAACTACTTTGCTTAAATGTGCGAATGAATACGAGGGAAAATCGGTGCAATACTGCAACCCGAAAGCTACACCACCGAATCCGCCACCAAAGCACAGAAAGGAATTGAAATTACTTAAACATAGTCCACGTTTACCATCCTGCATTGGATACATAAACTTGCTGTAATTGATATCTTATTATTTATTAAAAACTAATTATATTTTCACGCTTCGTCATGGATAAGATGTTAGACAAATACTTCCCAACAGTAAGTACAATATTTTATTATTAATTATTTCTTAAAATTACAGCAACCGATATAGTATTCCATCTTGATTCTGTAATCTCTTAGAGACATTTTAATATAAAATATTTTGAACATTTATTCTTAGGCTTAAAAAAAGGTAACAATTAATAATAAGGTAACAAATAAGCGTTTCGTTTAATTATAGACGAAATTAGAATTCAGGACCTTCAGCAAGGACAAGCCTTGACATGCAAGTTTATCAGCGATCATCAAGGACCAATTACTATATCAATCTTTTATGCCAGTACAGGTTTTGAGTAGAATTACACCCGTTTCGATAAATCGTTGAGAAAAGACTGGACAGTTAAATCGTTGCGAAAAAACTGTACAGTTAAATCGACAGTGACAGGTTTATGTCACCGGGAAGTCTCACAAACCGAACAAAACGCGACAACAATACCATCACTTGACGTGACAGCATTGCGGCCTCTTCACGCCGATCTCATGCGAGAAAGAGGTAAAATAACTCAATAGTAAAGTTATTTTGAAATCTCGGAATCGGACACCTATTAAAGTTATTTAACAAATAACTTTTATCGGTTATCAGATACGGAATCTTTATATATAAGCATGTCTTGACACACTCTTGGCCATTTTATTTCTTAAAGGTCATATATTCAACAATACAAGCAAATTAAAGGACAAAATTAAATATCACATCGTGTTGAAATTTTCCACGTGCCACGCAGTACAGTGAGACACACAAAGTTACGAATGGAAAGTAACGCGTCGGTTTTAAACCTTTAAAATCTATCTGCTGTTCATTAACACGGTAATGTTAACTTAATTAATAAAAATAATACTAAGTCGTTAACGTTTTAACTTGAAAATTCGCAGTCGTCGTTCGCATACATAAATTTGTTTCGTTTTGATGAAATGTAATGCTATTGCTCTGTTAATAAGCGAATAATTAAAGCCTCCATCGGCAACTAATTAAGTATTATTAATTAATGTCTTTTATTAGGACAATCATCCTTGAATTAAATCACTATGACATGATGGAAAAAACCTTTGAAAGACAAATAAATAAATATTTAGGAAAATAAATTATACCGCCCATCTACTGTTGAACTACCGAGACTTCAGTTTTACTATACAAGCTGTTAACCGCGACTTTCACGTAGGATCACGACAGCCCCTAGACCTCGAGCCCTCTTTAAAAATTCTTTCTTAGCGGACGCACGTTTCGCTTCGACACCGAAGCATCATCAGGAGATAGACTCTACAAAGGTTATTCGTAAAGTCTTTACGAATGAAAATGCAACCCATATGTCATGCATAAAAAACTAAACTACTTTGCTTTAATCCGAGAATGAAAGAAACTAAACTACTTTGCTTTAATCCTCGTGAGGTTCATTCGCGGTTTAAGCTAAGTAGTTTAGTGTGTCATGCATGTCATAGATTTCCGCAAAGTAACGCCTGATTCTATCAGTTACCCATATATCACTTGGAAACCAGTGTCAGGATTCTAACACCGGTTTTCATATATTTGACCTCCTCCGTGTTTCGGAAGGCGCGTAAAACTGTGGGGACCGATTAATATCACTGTGTGATACTAAGTATACTACAATAGAATTAATTGAAGTTTTTAGGCTTTTCCCAAATCCACAAAAGGAAAATAAAAAAATATTAGATATTTTTCAATTTATTCATTTCTTGCAACTGAAATGTTCACAGTTATAATTCTGCTCTCATTGTAAACGTTACTTACATAAAAACCTTTAACACAAAGCCGTTTGCTAAATTAAAGTCACCTAATCGCAGTTCATGGAGTTTTTGGAGGCAGTCCAATTTAACTTAACGTATACATTCCTTATATACTTAAGTCTAAGAAGGTAAAGATATTTATGTAGATAAAGACCTAGAGGAGTCAAAATGAACTTGATGTCACCATCCTTAACGTACTAAAGACTGGACAGAAGGCTATACACAGTTATATGATAAAAAGCACATATTTAGACCAGTTTTAAGTTAAAATACATCTCGTTAGTCCTATTAAGATGTAGCTGCCAGTTTCTATGGCACTTTCCTACTTACAGCGAAAATAATTGTAAATGAGTTTCCCCGGGGAGTAAAGCGTTCGGGAAATTAGCCGATTTTCCCCGAAATTCGCCGAACTGCGAACTCCGATAATTGCCGAAAGTATAATGGGGATAACGCGTAAGCTGGTGTGCTGTTTTTGGATTAGCTTTGTTTGCTTAAGCCTCTTATTCTTGTTAAGAAGCTATTGGTTTTATTAAAAAAGTGACTTATACACTTTTTCTACCGACTTCTCGTTTTTATTTGTAACATATACACACGATTAAAATTTGAGTATTAGTCTTGGATCAGATCTTTTTTTAAATAAGCATGTAAAGAAATTTAATTGAATGATACTTAAAATACATTTATGTATTATAATGACAAAGTCTTAAAAGTTAAATTTCGCCTCATTCGAGCTTTGTAACGAACACAATCTCGCTCTGTGTGGAGATGAAATTTGATTATTGTCTTCGGGTCAACGTATACATAAAATAATGTTATGGTCACCTTCGTATAATAGTATGGCGCCGGTAGGCACTTCGGTGCCTGCTGCCTGCTCGTCTGCGCCCTTGTAACATAAAAAAAAAGGGAATAAAGGCACTGACCAACTCGCATTCAGCCAATACGTTCAATTTTGGTAAAAATAATATATATGCACTATTATTTAATAAATAAAATATTTTTCTTTGTTCATAAAATTTTTATATATTAATAGGTGAAGCGAAAACTTTAGGTACCGTTTTACGAAAATTGCACGGAGGGAGGCGTATCAAATTTGGACACAATTGTAGTTCATATAGCGGTTACTATTTTTTTTTAAATAAAACCACACGCACACCAATGCCAAGCGATTTACATCATTCACACACACATATATTGGATGATGTCAAAGCGTCATCATGGTTGTTCTATTAAGGGGGAAGTTCTATTTTGAAAATTAAGATTTGATCATGTAGCCATTTCTAAAAAAAGGATAATCTAATATTTAAGTAAGTAGTAAGTATTCAGTTTCTTATTTAAATCTAAAGTGTGTTTTATGTTGGTTAAGGGAAATTAAAGCCTGTTTTATAAAATAAAAAGTTTTATTTTAAACTTTCATATTTAGTAAATTTACATATAAAGTATAATTATTTCTGTATTATGTAATCTTCTTGGAAGTGAACTGTTTTCTTGTGAGAAGGAAATAAATATCTTAAACCCAGAATCAGATATATCGTATCGTACCAAAGATTACTTGTAAAAACAATGAAATGAAATTTCAAGTTTTGGTTTTCAATTGATTAAATTATAATCATCGTTCATAATTATTATTTGTTTTCACTGTTTTTTATGTTACAAGAGGCAAACGAGCAGGCAGTTAAATGCCTCCTGACGCCCATGGACATCTGCACGACCAGGAGGCAAGCAGATGCGTTGCCAGCCTTTAATGACGAGTTTGTTCATGATGTGACCTCACATATTTTATATTTTTCGATTTTATGCATACCTAAACTTATATGCGTAACTAAAAGAAAACAGCATTTTCAATTTTAAAAATTTTGACATGTCGCACACTTAGTCATTAACTGACCTTTTAAGTTCTATGTCTAAAGTGAGTTAATGATATAGGCAGTTTCGTTTCATCGTACTCTATCAGCAAATCAGATATTATTTTTATATCAGAGATATATGTATCTCCATTCAATAAGAGAAACAGTTATTTTTGTCTTTTCAACAGTAAATCTTATTTTGGTTAAATAGACAAACAGATAATAGAATATGAAAGTAACATTTTAATATCATTATTCACTTCATTAATTATAATTAACAACATTATTAGTTACTATAATACCGTTTTTATCGAATTATAAGGGGAGTAAGTCGTAAATGGCGAAACATTTTTGCGATTTCCATAACTTATATTTATGTATGTATGTTTAGTAAATGTGAAATTTTTCATTAATTATAAGTTAGTCTAACCTTAGTATATGTTCTATAAAATATGTACTTTGCATACATCATAAATAAACATTATTAATGTAGTAAAAATAATAATAATAGTAATAGTAAAATAATATTACTTTGGTAATATTTACTGTAATTAATGCTTTTTATATTTTGTAGCGTTATGAAAATCTATGGAATTTAATGATTATGATTTAATACTGACATATTTTAGTAAAACTGCCTATATATAGAAACTACTAATTACTTTTTAAATATATCACAAATAAATACCAATGTTTCTATGTTTATAAAAGAAAAAATACAGTCTGTCTTTTTTCCGCATTTTTTTTTTTGTTTAACGTCCATGACTGGCACACGCGTATTGTCTACCATTAATTAAAACATTTAAAAAATAACTTAAGTGTATTATTATATAATTATAGTTGTTGTTGTGAACTAGATTAAACGGTTGTTGTAAAGTTTAATCTGTAGAATGCTTACAACAAAGTATTTATTTGGACGATAGTTACCAAATTTAATCGCAAATTCTTACTATCTGTATAAAATAAGCACTACATGAAATTCTTTTTGACTCAAAATAACACGTTGTAAATATACAATTCCAGGGACAATAGAACCGAAATAATATAGTATAACAGCGATTTTGAAACAATAATAAATTTCATTGATTTAAAAATAACATGAAGTAAAACGTTATTGTAAATTCCTAGAGAATTTTCAGATGCGGCTTTAAATTCCACGCTGGTATTGAGATCGACTGTAACTTTAATTTTCCCAAATGAAAATTCAAAAGGGACGATGCAAAACTTCAGTACTACTTTCGTAATTGCTTCAAAAGTTAGGAAATGAAAAGACCTTCAATCTAGTTTTTTAAGTAAAACCTCGTATTGTCTTTTTTCGTATTTCCTCAGATTAGAAAAATCATTATTTCTAAGATCTGACCGTATTTCAGAAACGAATAAGTTCTAAATAGAACATTTTCCGGTTTCTGAAGTTGAATTTAAAAACTTATGTAAAATATTTCAGTTTTTTTTTTTAATCCAGTAGAAATCGAATGCAAACAAATACACTTAAGCAGTTTTTTCAATTATAATATTTAGATGATATCCGCAATCGGCTGATGAAATAAACTTTCAATTTTTGCAACATACATCCTACTAAGTACAAAAGTTTGCCTAACATTTGAGGAGATCGTAGGTAATATTCACAATAATTAGTAGATAAATAAATATGGCCAAAGGCGTGTTAAGACACGCTTTTATAGAAGGGTTCCTTATCTGATACAATATAAATAGCTCCAAAAATTGTTGTCCTAAATTTAATATCATCATTAGAACTCTGAGCCCGTCTGTATACATTCACTCTCTCCAACAATTGAGCCATCACAACCCTCGACCCGTGTGAAGTAATATATCACTTGGGAATTCCAGAGAGCGCGTGAGAATTTTTAACAGTCCCCTTTTGCAATGGGGTTAAGCGAATTAATTTTTGGTAAACATCTCTATATAACAGGATTGGTGTGTTAAAATTATTGAACTCTACACAGGTTATTCGTAAAGTAGACTGTAAAGAATTTAATAGCTGTTACAGAAAAGCTTGTCAAAAAAATCACAGATGAGCTAACTTTATACTACGGGCCCCAAATTAAAAAAAAACAAACATTTTTTAACATGTTGATATATTTTTAAAATTAATAATAATAATAATAAATTCTTTATTTCGGATTATCATCCATATTGTGTTAGTATGTACAGGTAGTGCCTTAACCTCATTAGTTTGGGATGTTGTGATAAATTTGATTCTATGCATGTAATTATTCTGATGTCATTTTTAACGCAGTGGTGTTAATGTATTTGGACTAAGTTTGATTATCGTAAGACTATTATTTAAAATTAGTCCTTTTTTAAACATTTTTGGGCGCAATGGACACTGCTGTCAAATCTAAGTTCAATTATTTCTTAATACAATAATAATCTAAACAAATCATTTTTTTTTAATTTAAGCATTGACACTCCACACAAACTGCCCGTAATACTTTGAATGTCATCAATAAAAAGATTTATAAAAGAAAGTTTATCTAAGAAAGGTTTATTAAAAAAAAAAAAATAATATTATACATATGACGTTCATAAGCGCTTACAAAATAATCGATATGAATTAACGATTTTCACTTTGACTATCCCAACACATTAGCATATTAATGAATCTTAAAGAAAAAACCTAAAATGTTTAAAGTCAAAATATAAGACCTTATTTTACCTCCTCACAAAAACACTATTTTGTGCATCAATGATTATTTTTGTTATGTTTCCACTCCATCAAAGACAAGTACATTATTTGCTTTTTACCACATTTTAACAACAATTAAAAGTTTTATTGATCATGAAAATGTTAATATAATCCTTACTGTAAAAATCTTTAATGTAAACATATCAAAAACATTCTTCGTAACAGTTTCAGGCGTGTTTTACTTAAGGTAATCAATCAAGATATTATGACATATTTACGTAAATTATGTTGCTTAAGACACTTTAGAGTACCTATGTGTCGAAAAATTACTTAATGGTTTTAACTTAAGATCCAGCTTACCAATATTAAATATTTGCCGAACAAATATTTGTAAAAATTGGTCTGAGGTTTAGCACGAACATTTTGAACCGTTCGAGTTGAAGAGTCGACTTGAGAAAGAGGTACTGGTACCCGGGCGCGCCGGCCCAATTCGGCTACAAGCATGGCGCTACCTCTAATTAAATAAAATACCTCTAATTAAAATCCTTTGTATAAATGTAGCCCCTCTTCGTTGGATCTACTAAACTTAGAAAAAACTCAAAGCTCTAACGAACTATGGTGATAGAAAATAAAAAGTAAAACGATTATCATCATGGGTAATCGAAAAAAAATTATTAAAAAGAATTATGTAACAAATCGCATTTTTATAGCAATACAATTTTTTTTTTGTTAATTCTAGAAAAGATACTCCCAGAAAATTGACTGTAGCATAGTTAATAAATAAAATAAAGAATCAATCGAAAAATGAGATAAAACTGTAAAAAATTTATTTATTTTTGCAGAACACCGCCCTTATTCGCACCACACCCTTAATGCTCGACCAAATGTAAAAAGGTATGAATTCAGCTGCAGATGATTTTAAAAACATTTGTTCTAATTAAGTTTGAAATACAATGAAAGGATTTGAGTTTTTGTGACTCCTGTTAATGATAGAAACTTTGCATGTCACGGATTTTGACAAAGTATCGCGCATTCCCGTTTTTTATAGTTTAGAATAGATTTTTGTAGATTTTACTTTCAATGTTTGAAAACTTTGACATTTTTCCGTTTAATTAGTTAAAAATGTTAAACATATGGTTTTAAAACTTTGATAACCGGTTGATTCAATACGATTTTAATATTTTTATTAAAAATACCTACTTTGACGAAAGTATCATTGGTAGTTGTTTTTAAGTCATTTATTTTCATTTCTTTATTCGCATCATGAATCTACCTCTGAGTATGAAAAATTTCATTCCTAAAAATTACAATGTTTCTTAAATTAATAATAATGTAATTAATTAGTAAATAATAATTTTTAAAAGCAATATTTGATATAAATAAGAAACAAACTCACTTAATAAAAGTGCATACCGACGTGTCTTTAATTTAAGTTTAAAAGCCTTTAATAATCAAAACGTGTTTTGTCTAAAATTGTTAAATGGAATACCTAATGTATAAGAGTAACACAAAACAACGTTTGTTTATTATAAATTTATTAAAGGCTTTTATGAATTCAGGTTATAGTATGTAAGTTCCTATATAATTTCGACCGTAAAATATTATTTAAATATATAGCGACTATACACTAGAAAAAACTTGCACAATAAGCTTAACATAATTCAGGAACATAGTACGTCAAAATTAAATAATATTATCACAAATTAATCGCCTCAAAAACAATAATTTTAAACATGTCCTGCATGATTATGAATTATTATAAGGATTCTGAAAAACTATTTTGTATATATTCAAAGATTTAAATCGTTAAATAGTGCACAAAATAATAATTACAACGGAAAAGAGGCATCATATAGGGTGAATAACGTCGCTCAATGAAATGGTCAACATAATAAACAGACCTTAATAAGAGAAATATAATTTAAAAACTACATAACTTCGCAGGAAAGGATCGGAACAAAGAAACCTACTAAACTCGGCCCGCCCTCGCCAATGTAGGGCCATGAATTATTGCGCACCAATTACCATATTATATCGAAAGAATTACCAATAATAATGCGATTTCGGTTTATTGAATAAATAAAGCGGTGTGCTTGTGCGTTGTGCAATCGTTCCGCAATCGTTGGAATACCGGATTAGCAACATTGACCAAGCAGCCGAGCCGACACGCCCACCGCTTTGTGAATTTAATTAGCGGGTAAATATTGGACAACGTCACTGTCCAAGTGTACGAGACCAGAACTAGACTAACATTTCAAATATCTCCTTTATAAATCACACCTACACTATCACCCATAATTATATAAATTTTCTGTTATGTTAGTTTTAAGCTTTTTATTTGTAATACCTCTGCAAACTGCGAGGGAAGGAACTCACTTCTGACGGTTTTTAAAAACTATCTAAGTCAGGGCTCCTTAATGTAATGATTATTGTATGGTTTTTACAATAAAGAAATTTATTATTATTATTATGAAAAAATGATTTCGACGAATGGAATTCCTCCTTCTTTTTTTCAGTCGGTTAACGATCATTTATTATTTATATAAATAATAATTAATGTTGCCAAAACTCAGAGACGGCTTGGCTAATTTTTTTTTCATATGTTCCTTAAGGTACACAGAAAGTATTAATACAGAGAAATAATATGATAACACTATAATCAATGAATAAATATTGAATCTAATTGAGAGATCTTGTACAAAATTAGTCATTTTTTTACAATGAAAATAACGTCTTTACCTAAACTTTCGAAATATGTCAATTAGAAGCTGTTTCTTAGTAAATTGGATAGAAAAAGTAAACAAAGCATGCGGGTACCACAAGGAAGTATTATGCTCCCAAAAAAAAAAGAACAGTATATAAATGAAATTCTTTTATTGCATATTATAATTAATCAATTTATACACAATATTAAAAAAGCAGCACTGTTAGCCAGAGAAGATCATGGTTTATTATGTACAGTTCAAACTGAAACTCTTTTCACATTTGCATGTATCTTACGTACAAAACATTCTATTGAATAACTCACGTAATTAATTCTAAAGATAGCATACAAAAACGTGAAGCGACTTTGTTTTTATTACAGGTAAGATATATCAATGTATAACTTGAATATTATTGTAAATATATAAATGAATGTCTTAAAATATAAAGGAACTTGAATTAATTATAACAATGTATGAAAGAAATGGGTCTGTTTGTAGAGTCAAATTATTCTTTTTTTACTTTTTGCTAATGAATATATACGATACCTATAACAGATTCGTGAGTTAAAACATTTTTGTATATCTGTCTGTCTGTTTGCTTATGGTAATCTTACCAGGAACGAACAGACCGACATACGTCGGAAAAGGCTGTACCGATTTGGATAAGTCTTTGACTAGTAAATAGCTGATTTAACAAGGGTTACATAGGCTACTTTGCTTTTAGCTAATTAACTAGGTATCCACACAAAAAATAAAAACCGTCAAAATTATATAAAATAACAGAAGTTGCGGATTAAAGCTAGTCAAAAATATACAAGGAATACTCTGTATAAGTTTGTGTCTGAGTTTGAAACCAGCACCTTCCGAACTTCAGTCCAACTTCTACCATTGAGCTATAGAGCCTTTTATCTATTAAAACACTTCGTTCATTTCACTCTACATTCAAATTGAAATTGTTTTGTACGCTTTTCGCCGACCTTTTTTGAACGGAGCCTGTTATATTTTTCTCAATGGTATTGTATAACAAAGACGCCTTATATACGAGTAGAAATACTGGCTTTAAGATCCATATTTTATCCATAACTTTGATCGGTTCAGATGGATAATAGTAAATGATAGGAAATAGTAAATGAGAAAACAAACGGAATGATTTCTCGTTACTCTTATGCCGGAGCCGAACATAGCTTCATTTGAATGATCATATAGTGTCCACGGGTCTTTGTGTAGCTGCGCAAAGTTTTGTACTTTGTAGTCTTCAAGGACAAAAATGTACAAACACTTTGAGCTATGTCTGGCTTGGCATTATATAATAACCCGACGAAATAAAAAAGAAAATACATTACAATTAATTTACTTCGCTGCCCAGGCCATTGAAACTTTTCCATCTCTTTCTTTTTTAACAATAAGCTTAAAGTTTCGCTAAACGTTTACGTTTGTTTTCACGCGATGTTTCCTATATGTCATAAAATTTTACACATGTTCACAGATACACATAATAAGCTCTCATTTTACATACAAGCTGTGCTGCCAGAAGTAAATAAACAATTTGTGACCTCTGATCGTTTAATTTGCCGATGACATAATAGTGTTTGGCTGGTAATAGGAAAAGTAGTAATCAAAACTCATACAATCAAGAGACTTATATAGCTATATGTTAGTTCAAATAATTAAAAAATAGTAATTTTATTATCAGGCAATCTGGATAATGCCGATACCCACAGCTATGTAATATATTTGAGTAATTATATTTAATATAGTTGTTGACAGTATTTGTTAATAAATAAAAGTCAAATATGGAAAAAATATATTTTTTTATTTTTCAAATACATCACGTTGAACAGATAATAACTCTTGTACCCGCTACATACGTGTCGATAAACGGGAAAAAACTGTGCAGTTAAATCAAACGTTAATAGAGCTCCGTGAATAACTGCCGTAATGAGCGATCACCAACCAAACGCAACGATAAAATTGTGCAGTTTATCGACAACGATATTTATATACACGTATCGATAAAACTGCACAGTTTTTTCGCAACGATTTATCGATATCCAGGAAAAGCTTAATTATTTTGCATGATGTAATTAATTTTTGACCGTAGAAGTATGTATAGTTGAAACTAAACCATATATTTCTTTTATTTAAAGTGATTTTTTTTCAAATTTCAAAATCAGAATTGGCAGTGGTTTGGCTACAACTTCCTTTATACAAAGTTAAAATATTAATATCGTAAAAATTATAACGGGCATTAATACTGTATTCGTCTTCGCAGGAATTTACAAGTGCTCAAACATCTGTTCAAAAGAGTGATCGGTCGAACAATGGAAAATTTATGGAAAATAATCAGCGCGTAATGTATTTATGTACTTCTGGATTTCTTCGTAATCACATAGTGATAAGTATTCCAAAGACTTAATTTAAACTTAAAAAATAACGAAGTTTATCAGCATAATTGTTACTGACCAATAGTAAAACAATAAACACGTAACTAACTTTGTTTTCTTTTGAAATAATATTTATATTGTTTTATCTATCAATTTTTATAATATTATAAGTAATAAGGAATTTAAATAAAATCTATAAAAAAGAGTTTTTAGCGACAGATTGTTTTTTTTTTTACATATGAGTAAGTAGAACTTCCTATAAATACCAATATTTGTGATCAATTCAATGTACAATACAATAAAAAAAAAACATTTCAAAGACGCCGAAAACGGCAAAACGAGTGTAATTTATTTTTGCAATAATTATTTTTCTTAACTTGTTTTGTATGCGAACATTACGTTTACATAATAAAAAGTAAAAAAGTCTTCAATATTTCTGATTATCTATACTTCTACTACTGTATAAAGCTGAAGAGTTATTTTGTTTGTTTGAACAAAATAACTCTTCAGCTTTATTTTGTTCAAACAAACTGATAAACTCCAGTTATCTCAGGAACTATTGTCCGATTTGAAAAATTCTTTCAGTTTTAGATAGCCTATTTATCGAGGAAGGCTATAGGCTATATCACATTACACTAAACTCTTTCACCTGATTTTACGCGAACGAAGACGCGGGCACAGCTAAGTATTTAATAATCATGCTTGAACATGGGACGAAAACGAACATTAACTGAAAGGGCTAACATCATTGCATGACAAAAAAAAAACAAATCGTAGGCGGTTTCGCGTATACAATAAAATATATTCCCAAATATATCCAAAAGTAAAAACAAACTATTTATTTATTTAGAATACCAGTACGCGTAAATAAAAAACATAAAAATGTTTACTGTGGAAAACTTAAACTAAAAGAAAAAGAACAGAATAACATAAATCTAAAGGTTTCAAATGAATAATACAATTTTTAAACACACATAAATTTACCTAGTAGGTCATAATATCATGCATATTTTTGTTGCAACCATTTAAATTGTCAAATTTTGCACGTTTTTGAGCTTCGAAGCAATAATCAGTAAAATTTTCATGTAATGTCTAATATTTAAAATAAACTTAGAAGAATTGATTTGAAACGTATTGTTTTAAAGTAACTTACCCTTGAATGTTTGTTATAATATTTTTTAACATTAATGCGGTCCCTTGTCCATTTGTATATAAAAAAAAAACAAGATTTAAACCTTTTCTTTTTTTAATTGAGGACTGAAGCTGAATTGTAACCTCTATATTTACTTACAGGCAAATTAAATTAAATTCTGATTGCCGTGAAAGGGAATTTACTTTAAAGGCACGTCCGTTCCAATTATATCTGACTGTTTTATTCTTCTATTCTAGTACTGAAAGCGTTCTTGTTTTTCTCCTAGCTTTGCAAATTGGCGGATGACTTTAACATGGTCTCATTACAATGCGAATGCTTTTTTTATACATACACCGCGTTTAATATAATCGAGTAAGCGGTTCTTAGTTCTTTCACGAGATAATGTGTTTATCTAATCTAGTCACCTCAGCTTAGACTTTATATAGTGATGTGAATTTATCGAGAACATTGATACTTTAATGTAATTCATATTCGGTCTTTATTTAATGTAACGTTAGTATGTGTTCCAATATCAATCAACAAAATACAATGGAAACTCTTTATAACGAATCTCAAGGGACTGAACATTTTAATTTATTATAAAGTGTTACCGTTCTTCTTCTTATACTAATATATAAAGCTGAAGAATTTGTTTGTTTGAACGCGCTAATTTCAGGAGATACAGATCTGATTTAAAAAAATCTTTCAGTGTTAAATACGTCATTTATCGCAGATGGTTATAGGCTATATATCATCACGCTAAGACCGAAGTGCAGCACCAAGGGAGAATATTGCAAAATCGGGTGTTCTTTTTCCCATTTTAGAGCTTCCGCTGCGTGCGTTTAGTAAATGGTCAAAGTTTCGCTAAAGTCATGTATTTCAAAATTGTTCCCCTTTAAAAGTTCTAAATAAAAGTCCGTGACAGCATATTTCTATCTTTTAAGGTTGGCTCAGTATAACCTTTTTTATGCTAATCAAATTTGTTCTAAAATAATGCATTATTTGTGAAGGTCTTTTCATAAACATAATATTAATCCTTATCCAAAAACTATTTTTAAACCTCTAACTGATAAGAGTGGCACACGCGGACGAAGTTGTGGGGAACAGCTAGTCTTGTAATATTTATGTTATTACGTGTTTTATCTTCAGAGTTCAGCTATACTAGCTTTTTAATACTAAACCTGGTATAAGCACAAATCAGCTCTTTAACAGTAGGAAAAACGGGTATTCTCATACTTAAAAATGATTCCACTTAGTTCGTCGACATAAAGCGAATTAAATATTAACGGAGCTATTTCGAAGCGGTCAAGAAAATCTCCCTGAAGACTTGCGGCAAACAAAAGCGATAAATTTGGTAAGTTTTGTTCGCTTTTGTGGTGACATTATACTTTATAATGTTATCAAGACAAAACATTCAGAAACAATTAAGTCCTTGGATTTTACTTACTGTGACAGTTCGCCTTATTAAGTTTGAAATAGAACGAATTCTATACTTCATCTAATTTTCATTTAAAAATATGCACTTGGATTTTTATTCAACAAGGAGCACACGGGCTGGTGGTCTGCTTGAGTAAGTACCGACGCCTATGAACACCAGAAGGCTCGCAAATGCGTTTCCGGCGTTTAAGGAAAGACCACGCACATTTCTTTTTATTTGCCAGCAACATATGTATGTAACGAAAATGAAACTTTTACCTACAAATAATATCTGTTTCCCTGCACCTATTTTCCTCAAGTCGCTGGATAAATCTACTAACCTACTTTTTCGTATAATAATTAATTATCTCTCAGAAATAAAAGAGGCTGTCGACGTAATGCGTCATAATTAATAATCTCATTGTGACTCAGGAGATAAAAGCCTTCTGCCGAATATGTACACTTAATCTTTAGCACTCGCACACTAGGACCTAATCATTGGACATTAATCAACACTTTATACAACCTGCGACTGGCCATATACATTCATATGTATGTATCTTTTCTGAGAATATATGGCCTTGTGGTGAGAGCATTTGGATCGTGTCCAAAAGGTTACAAGTTCAAGCACCTTTTCAGATTTATTCATGGCTAAATAATGCTCGCTTCTTCGTTCGCGTGGTTTCAAAAAAAAAAATATTTTAGACACTTGTTACCACATCCTTAGCAATCTCGAGTTTTGACTAAAATCAATCGAGGAATGTGTATTAGCTAGTAAAAACCCTATCCTACAAATCTAAAGTGCCTACCGATAATAATAGATTAATTATTCAGTTATATGTAAATCAATATTGATTATTCATTATTCACGGCGCGAACGATCGCTTAATTGCCAAAATTGAAATATTCATTTAACAATTATCAAGATCAACATATAAATTGTAGCAATTGCTAAATAGGGGATAACAATTATATTGTTAAAATATGCAGATAATTAATTTAT
>JANCMC010024009.1:3235227-3252366 GCA_024363005.1 Charaxes varanes | reverse complement strand
ATCAACATATAAATTGTAGCAATTGCTAAATAGGGGATAACAATTATATTGTTAAAATATGCAGATAATTAATTTATTAAAAATAGAATTATCTCACTCAACGCATGTGATATAATACACCAATAATCCATATAGATAAACTTTCTAAAGAAAATTCCTAAATCGAATATTTACTTGTAATATACATATTACAAGTAAATATTCGTTCGTTGTACACAAGGAACTCAACTAACATGTATTGAATACCTTATTCTCTTTATAAAATAACTTTAAGAGTTCCACAACGGAACCTATTAAATAAAAACTTTTATTAAATAAACCACTAACGTATAGAACGCCTTATATCTTAAAAAACCATTTCAAAGTATAATTTTCGTACATACTTCGAAGGGAAATTCCTTTAACTTAATTTTTACTATATTAACCAGATTTTCAAAACTCGTACAATTTGGTAGCTAGCGTAATATTAGACACGTGTTCCTACTAATACAATTATAATAAAATATTCCTTTGTTGATACAGGTATCTCATAATTAGGATCCGGCTGAACATAATAGAATAAAGACCAGAGACATGTTTGAAAGCGTTATAATGAAATAGTATTATGTTACCTTAACGTTATATAAAGGGGTTGAAACCTTTGTATAAAAAGGAATTGTTGTAATAAGGACGTCCATTCAGCTAACTTTTATTGTTTTAAATAAAGTAATTAAATTTTTAATTAACCCAATGCATGGTATAATAAAATTTTAATTTAGTTACTTTAAAGAAACATTGAAAATAAGCGTAATGAGTACGACTGAAATACAACATTCGTACACTCTACAATTGTATTAGATAGGGTATCGAAGCTGTGCAATTATTTATAAACTTTACCCAAGCTCCAACTGAAAAGGTGCTTGAGCTTGCACCCTTTTGGACACGATCCAAGCACTCAGTATACAAGGCACAAGGTGAATTCACAGATTTGGCAGCATACAAACTAAGGACAAAACGTGCAACTGATCCATTGCAGTGTAAATTAAATATAATTTGATAACTCTGTTATAACTCTTCGGACAACTCTAATACCTTTCTTTGATATACTAATTAATTATAAGTCGAAAATAAGAGAGGCTGTCGGCGTAACGCTTTTTAATTAATATTTAATGTAATTGCGATGAGGAAAGATGAAAGGTTGCCTTCTAAATTATTATGGCTTATTTTGCTGCTTCCTGATAAATTTCCTTGTAGCCAATCTTAGACCAAGTATTTATTTTAAATAAACTTCTGATATGAAATTTTTAGCTTATAAAATCTACATAATTGAAATCGTCACAGCACACGATAAACATATTATTTAAAAATTAAATAAATTAATAGTTATAATAGAGTTTTTTATGTCTAAATAGTTCAGCGTTTGACTGCAGTCAAATTTGGAGGTAAGAGATAACTCGGTCCAGCACAGAATATGCCTATTCTCTATTGTTTTGTAAGTTTCCCGGTTTCAGATGTCAGGAAACACAAGCGTAGGTAGAGTATTCAAAACCTTAACCATTCACATGAGAAACGAAGCGAAATGAAGCAGAAGAAGAAGAAAAAAGAAGTGAAGGTAGTTTTAAACGTTGGAGGAATATCAAGTACATAGAGAGATCCTTGTGACATATAAAGCTCTGATGTAGAAGGTATCAATTTATGAAGTTTTTAAGAGTACTGAAATATCCCTCTTGATTTCAAAAAGACCAGTACTATTGGTAGATTCCGTTTTAATCTTAGGTGTTTGTAACAGAGAGGATTAAGATAAATCCGATTTCAGAACTCAATTAGAGGTAGCGCCATGCTTGTAGCTGAATTGGGCCGGCGCGTCCAGGTACCAGTACCTCTTTCTCACATGAGTCTCTTTGCCAATTAATATAATATTTATACGGTTGTCATCACTACGCTTTAACCCAATAGAAGAATTTATTAATATTGTTCTTTTTCATTTTGGCTCAATTGACTGACTAGGCGTAAATTATTCTACCAGTATGACGAAACGTGGAGAAGACGCGATATCTAGTTGGTAAATTTTGAAAATAAAGACATAGTGATAATAAATACTGAAAACTAGTTCGAGAGATTTTTAAAACAAAACGTTTGGCTCGTCTAAATATCTATTGTAGAATTCTAGTTTTTGGTTGTTTAATTCTTATTTTAGTTTTTTGCTCTTTGATATTTTGATTGGAACGCTAAGAATCAGCTTTTAGACATCAATATGTATATTTTCGCACGTTCATACAAACTAAGATCGATCACATCGCGAATTCGCGTTTTATTAGAACGATACCTTATCTTTACTAATATATAAAGCTGCTCCGTTAGGATTTAATTAGTCGTTCGACTAATCTCTTGTTATTGGATGGTTGCACGCTTGCTACAATAAAGTAATCGAATGTTTCCTTTATACAAAGTTAGTGTACAGCCGAACTATTTGTAAGTATCTAGAAATATAATGCATTATGGTGTCGAATACCTCTGCTTGGTTTTAATTAGTCGCTCGAGCCGTGTCTTCTTACTGGATAGTTGCTCGCTTGCTGTAATAAAGTATTGGAATGTTTCCTTTATGCCGGAGGCAGACATAGCTTCATTTGAATGATCATGTAGTGTGGCCGGGCATTTTGTTTAGTTGCGCAAAGATTTGTAGTGCTGTGTAGTCTTCAAGGACAAAAATGTACAAACACTTTGGTCTATGTCTGGCTCCGGCATTATACAAAGTAAATATACAGCAAACGTAAGCGTCTTTGAAGCACCCAGAAATGGAATACAATAGGAATGAAGGAAGGAATCTTTGTGCAACAGCATATATATTGTTTGACTCGCTCATACATTGTTTGACTTAGTAAAAGGTGTAATCGGTGAAACAATAGCCTGTCTTAATTACACTCGTAACTACAGAGTTAGATATCTATCCGCAAAATTAAACGGAATTGAAGTTAAATGTTTAGTACGTCGTAAGGTTTATTGCAGAGGAGTCTTCCTTTGTTTATTGCCCGGAAACACTTGAACGACACCCAGTTTACTGTTTGACCTTTTAAAGTGTGTCATTAATTTAATCCTGATTTAAGGAAGTTCGCATGTCGAGTGCGGTTCAGCGCGAGGCGGTGCGGTAAAGATGCGAACAATGTATTTGAATTTTTAATTTTTTTCCTGAAATCTTCATTATAGTCCTTAATATAAATTGAACAAATTAATTTTATAATCTTTAAGATTATAAGATTAATTTATATAAAAGTGAAGAATGAAGTTAATAAGGTTATTTGGGTCATTAGTGCACATAATTCGTATCAATAACAATACCAGTCAGATGTCACGCACTTAAAAACTCATTATAAAGACACCGAAAAATACAAAAATTGAGAAAAAATGTTAACGTAATATTGCCGAGATTGGATTTAAATATTAAATAAATATTTGCATAAATAAAACACGCAATTTTAACTTAGTTAAAAATAATAAAATAAAAGAAACACGCCCTGAAAAATTTAAGGAAAAAGATATGACACAGAACATTATAACTAGTATTCTTGACAATAAGATTATTAGCTAATAAAATGAAGAAACATCAAAACACGACATCGATGAAACGTAATTAAATAATAATTAAAATAAATAAACATAATTTAATGAGTTATATAATATTAAAAACATCTACAAATTTGAGAATAATACGTATAGTATCACGGAGCCCTTAATCTTAGCCTTTAATGTTTTCTTCTTTCTATCACCACTATCATCTGGTTCTACAATTAAGTTGAAAATTTTTTATTAATTCCACATGTATATATTTTAACATAAAGCAACTTTATACCTTGTAGTTATAAGTTATTTCATGAACTCATTACAGTATTGTTAACTTAATATAAAACAATACAATATAATCTAAATTATCAGCAGTTTCTTGAATAAAATCAAAATCACTTAAGTTTTGTTTTTCATCAACAATGTTTCATGGCATATTTTAATAATGACAAAATTAATTCAGCTGTCTTCATTACTTATACAAAGTGCACAGTTATTTCCACATACACCAACAATTTTGATGAGTAATTGGATTAAATCTAAATATTAAGTAATGATATCAATGTTTTCATTGTTCGACTTAAACAATTACTTTCAGTTCTACATAGGACCTGAATCTGTGTTAGTCCTTCATACCAAAATTAGACTACACGTATAGTAATTCTAAACTACAAACACTTTCACATAAATAACTATTACATACCACTTACTTAATAAAATTAATTTCAACTTAATCATTATAATTTCAAAAAATATAATTGTCTCAACATTGCGTAATAATAGCACTGCCAGTCTTATATTTCTTTTAAAATCGATAGCCAAACGATAGTCTAATAATTTAGCCACGCTAAATTTTTTGATGATTTCATTTCTACTGGTCTTGAGCATCAAATATATCCCGAATATTGATTGTAAAAGTTTCCTTTCTATTCATTAAATTTTTAAATGTTGCAGTTTGAGTTTCGAATACATTTTCCTACTTAGGACAATAAAACATTAATTGATGATCTTAGCCTATATCTTGCCGATAGCAACTGCCTTTATAGTCGATACATGCCACCATTTTGCATATGTTAAATCTCATATTTTAAGTAAACTTATTTATTTACTACCTGTTTCCCGCGACTTGATCCGCGTAAAATTAAACTTGCAAGTGCCCAAAAAACTCCTTAATCTGGCCTTATCGAAAACTTAGTTCTTAGCGGATATCTACAAACTATAAACTGCTTCCTTGCCAAATTTGATTTTAGTACGCCCCGCGATTTTCGAAATTTCGTGATTTCGTGATAGGTGACCTTTCGTTTTTATATTTATATCGATTTTGTATTTCAACATCGTTTGTTTTTGAAGATTAAATATTAATCTAAATTATATTTATCTATACATTTAGTAAGTGGTCAAGAGTGTATCAAGACACGCTTACATAAATGGTTCCGTACCTAATAAGCACTAAAGATATTTGTCAAATAGCTTTAGTTAGAGCTTCAATAGCTCAACGGTATAAGGTATGGACTGAAATCCGCAAGGTACTGAAGCTACAAATTACGTCCCTAATTGGGGACCGAGAGTTCATGCAAATCAAATTTCGAAATAACGTTACAAGCAAAATAAGTTCGCCCAAAGTTATAAGTAATAGTGCATAAATTTCGTTCGAGAAAATTGGTCCTCGATTAAGTTGATAATTTCACTAGTGTTAGAACGTTCAATAGATTTGCTATATGCACGAAATAGAAAGCTACTGTACTTAAATTTTATGATGCGAAAAAAATTTATGAAGTTAATATTAATTAAGTTTTATTTTAGTTTATATTATTCTTAGAATAATTAGTGTTAAGATTTTCTGTTTATGTAATAGCTTGTTGTAGTTTGCTCATGTTGAGTTTACTTTTAAGTGATTACTACATTTAGTTTACTTATGTCTGTAAGTACTTATATAATTTCAAAAAAAAAATTGAATAACAGGCGGCTGTTACTCGTACCTTTAACGCGACAACAACACCATCACTAGACGTGACAGCATTGCCGCCACTTCACGCCGATCTCATGTGAGAAAGAGGTACCGGCACCCGGACGCGCCGGCCCAATTCGGCTACAAGCATGGCGCTACCCCTAATTGAAGTTTTAGAAGAGTTAAGTAAATGTTGGCTATATTTTAAGCAAATCTCTGTTATACTCTGTTTTATTACACGAAGTGACGACCGACAGTAACTTCTAACTTTAATTCCAAATTGAATCAAAGTTAGGATCGTGCCTTCCGGAGTTCTTAACTATTTGAAATTTCTCCTTGGACCGAGCCAAGCTCCATTTTGCAGAAGTAATTTAATGTTTGAAAAGATTTTTATTGTAACGTCGTCATAAAGGAAGGGTGCTATAACTTATTTATTAATTAGTGAAACTAGATTAATTATATGCGAAGGTTTTTGTTGTAACTGTTATACTAATGTGCGGGTGCGCGCGGGCGGAATCCGGACCCGCGTTCCGGCCTTCCGCGGATCTTCCTAGCCGTAAGGCCGCGCCAATTTGACGCCCATGTTTTATTTTTTTATTTTTGTTACCGCAGAACTTTCGACTGGATGCACCGATCTTGATGATTCTTGTTTCATTTGAAAGTGTCTACTAAATCGTATAAAAGTAGTATTTATTTTTTGCCTTTTTGTTTTTGAAGGCGGTTTTCTGTTTATTTAAAAATAATTTATTTTTTTAAATTTTTTTATCTTAGCAACCCCAGTTTTTACGTCCAACTATAGTCCGGTCTTTATAATTTTACCATCTCCTAGAACACTTAAGGTTGCACACTTTTTATATTCAAAACTTTTATTCCAAAAAAAGTCAAGTAATAGACATAAACATAAAACCACAGGAATGTTTGCCATATATATTGTGTCTTAAATCACACGAAAATGATTTTTCGTTTTTTAAGACTATTACCAATACTTTTTAGGTATTTTACTTTAGGGCTTTTCTTGTGCACCCAGCCATAGCCCTTTCTCTCCCACTACTGGGAAAAGACCTCTCCCCGTTTGTACCACTCCTTACGGTCTTAAGCCAATCTGAACCATGTTCGACCCTATGCATGTATGTACAATATACATACAACTGTTAAATGTGGAATAAGTTGCCTTCCTGAATGTTCCCACGATCTTCCAAAGGCGGATAAAAAATTCCTTAAAGGCCGGCAGGGCACTACTAGCTCCCCTGATGCTGTAGGAGTCCATGGGCGACCATGATCACTTAGGTGACAAGTTTGCTCGTTTACCCACTTGACCCATAAAAAATAGACAAAAGAATGCAAACAATATTAATTTCCACGTACTTTCGACGAATATGACGAAAAAAATCCGTACATAACCACATCGCTGGTACATGACAGAAAATACTGACAAACGACGTTTGCCGGATCACCTAGAACATATTAAAACAGATAAAATTAAAAAAGAAATGACAATTAGATCATTAACAATATCACCTGAATACGGTATACGTTATAAATGAACGACTATGAATTCAAATAAACGTCTTTATCGCGTCCTTTTACTCGAAACTGACATTAATTCAGGTCGTTTGTCTGAACGTCACAATCTGTGAGATATTGTTCATTTCGGGCGATGTCTAAAATATGCTTATAAAACTCTTGGATGGAAACTTATTTTTCTTCCCTTTATCAAGTTGACGTTTTCCTTATCATCGGGGTGACGTTTTGATTTAACATTCTGACCCCTGGATTCGCAGTGATCGTTTTTAATTTACTTACTTTTTCGGCTATCATTTTTCACATATAATGTTGATGTTTATCTGAAGAGGACGTATTGCTGTCGTACTTCAAATTTCACTAGGTTTATTAATTCAGTTTAGATAGTTTTGAGTTATAATTGTAAACTAGTAAAAAGTTGAGCTTTGTGAGGACTCGCACAGTTTTTTATATATCATTTTCTTATAAATTACACATGTAGATATGAAGTTAAATTACTATGTTAAAGTACAAATCTATAGGAGTGATAGTTTTTTAGTAAAGTGTACCATAAAATCTGCTCAGGTTGTGGGATAGCGTTAGGGATCGCTTCGTCCGCCATACTTACTTGACTCCATTATCCAAGGTTTTATTTTATGATATTGTCATTATATTTAGTTGTTAAATACATTCTCTTGTCAAGAGACTAATAATTTCAACCAGTTAACTTAGCTTCAGTAACCACATTGTTTATAAATTTCTACTGTATCAATAAATGATGTGATATTTACAAAGGCCTCGGGGAATTTCGCAATAAGTATATTTCCGCTGTCTGATGACATTCTAATATCTGATGTCATTTCCTCAAGCCATCTTAGCTTGCATCCCTAAAAAAAACAAATTACAAAACGTACTTTTAAAGGGCTACTTTCAATTTTCTTCGAACCCACGACCCTCGGAGCAGAAGGCAGGGTCACTGCCCACTGCGCCAAAGGGCCAGTTGGCTGTATTATTGTGTTATACATCCGCACCACACTAGTCCGTCATTTCCTTACCAAATTTGTTTATTAAATACATTATACAATATTGTTTTAGTACAATACATAATATTGTTTTACACGAGTATCTCCAGTAGACGATGGATGGCCCAAAGCCTCACCTCGCCGCAAGCAAACGACATGAAATTATGGCGTAATGGTGAAGTCATTCCAGCTAACTGCGGCCGGTCTTACCACGCCAAACATTATTGATTACAAACTGTACATCTTGACTTCCACTTACTTTTCACTTGCACGTTCAATTAATGAAGAATGCCGCTATTTCCATATAATCATATTTACATACTAGTATATATCCTTCTTTGCAAAATATTTGCTAAGAGCGATGAGACGACGCGACTCATAACCTAATGGTCTATTGAGTAATAAGACGAATTGAGTCACTCATGGGTATATTGGTCACAGAAACGAGCCTACTTACCATTCTTCTTCTTCTTGTCGTTTCGATGGCGCATCAGACAGTTCCGTTCCAGAACTCAGCCACGCGAACAGCATCCTCTGTGGCTCGCATCAGGTCCTCCCGCGTACTTATCATGCCAACCATTATTGATTACCGTATTGTACATCTTACCATGCTCTTACATTTTACTTTATTTGTATTGTATTTTGTATGGTAGTCAAGGCAGAAGAAAGTGAATAGGTCGTAGCTGAATCACTGGCATGCATTTGAGTCGATCGTTACGTTAAGTAGCGGCCGGACCCATATGTCAATACGGGTGACCACTTCTAACACTTGTTTTCAAACGTCCAATCTTCCGTGCTTCGAAAGGTACGTAAACTGTGGATGCCGATTAATGTCACTGAATGATATTAGTCGTGAGATTGTAGAGATTGTGGAGATTTTTGAGGATGACGTATGACGACAGTCCCTCCTTTTAACTCGACCCACAGCATCAACCTCTGCAACATAAGAAAGCCCTGGTACTCGATCGGGATGAAGGTCGTGGTGATGGAAGAAGAAGAGTTAGAGCAGAAGGAAACATACCACGTGAAGACAACGATGAAAAGGGTAATCAAAGAAAAATACATCACGTGGGAAAACATTTTTTGACTTTCCAAATTGTATCAAAGTTTTAAACGCTATCGAAACAAATAATATGATCATCAGGGAAATGGCACAAATCAGAGCAATTATCCCTTAACAGTTCGCTGGCGAACTTGTTGTAAAAGCAAAGAACACCCTAGCATTGACATGATATGGTTGTAGCGGTGATCTTGTTTAGCTTTGAACCGACTTAAACGCCAGGCGTAGATCCACCATGATGGGCACGATGGGTATGCTCACCACCCCAATAAACTTGTGACGTCACAGTTTTACGGTTTTTATTGGAAATCCTAATTTTTCCGCACCGAGTTTATCAGACCACCGACTGCAACTAAGTGGTGCATAGCAAACTCGCAAACTTAATCTATTATACGATGCAAGAGCATTTTTTATATGTTTATTTTTTGAACGTTTAGTCATATGGAGTTCGCACTTCCAGTATTTTCATCTCTAGCCAAGCCTCGCATGTCCTATAAATTAAAGCAAAATAGGTGATGACGAACAGGGAATGTCATCTTGTTAGACAAAAATCCATCAAAAGTCATGTGGTTGTGCCCAGCATCTTTTTCGAAAGTTAGTTCCGCGCCCTTTCAACTAAAAAGCGAACAATTATACCAATTAATTATTCGCTCTTTAGTTTTTGGAGGCGGTTTTGTTTTCATTTTAGAATAATTTATTCCATTTGCTGGCAACACAAAATCAGAAGTGGGTAACGTGTCCAGTTCACAATCGGTTGACCGTTGGCCGGGCTTACCGCTAGCAAATGACAAGAAATTA
Source organism: Charaxes varanes (assembly GCA_024363005.1). Classification (NCBI taxonomy): domain Eukaryota; kingdom Metazoa; phylum Arthropoda; class Insecta; order Lepidoptera; family Nymphalidae; genus Charaxes; species Charaxes varanes. The sequence goes on along the minus strand of JANCMC010024009.1, from coordinate 3,242,501 downwards.
TACCGTAATAGCGAGACCATTCCAACTAACTGCCGGCTTGCCTTGCCTAGCCAAAATTATATAACAAACAGAATCATTGATGTAACATTTTTAGCGTTACGTAGTCCTAAAAGGAATTCTTGCAATTTCGCTCTGTCCTTCCGTCTGTCCACCCGACAGGTCTTCGTCCCTCCCTAGAATATCTAAGCTATTCGATGTAGAGACTTTAAATGTTCTGTTGATAGGACAGGCTAAACATGTTAAAAACTTATCAGGAATATAATTTAAAACGAAATCAAACAACAGCTTTTGAAGTTATTGTTTTTTTTTATGTTACAAGGGGCAAACGAGCAGGCAGCAGGCACCTAAGTGTTCGACTGTTTATTTTATATTTGTTACCTCAGAACTTTCAACTGGGTGAACCGATTTTGATGATTCTGTTTTTATTTGAAAGCTAGTGCTTCTCGTGTGGTCACATTTTAATTTGAACCTTTTCTGATTATTTAAAGTCGATTTTTTTTTAAAGAATGATTATTACGTCTGTCTTTCTGTATAGCTTGTGTATATTTTTATATGGGACAAGCATGCATGCAGCTGACTTGTTTATAAGTGACGAATAACGCTTATTAAGAATTGTTTATATTTAATCGAATCATTTATTTGTTTTGTTTATAACACACAAGAAATGCGAGCAAAGTAGCAGGTAACAGGTAATACGAAGCCGCTTGACGTTGAAGGATTTGAACACTGCACTTTCCAACAAAGAGGCATCGAGCCGGCAATAAAATTTCATTAAAACAAAGTAAACAAGGCGAACGCCGCGCATTCACCAAATATAAAAACACCAGCAGTTTGTACTCGCATAAAACTAAAATATCTTTAAGCTTCGAAACCTAGTAAGTATATTCGCTCCCTCATAACTATTTCAAAACCTAGGTAGTCACTTTAACCAATTCAAAAACAAAATAAGTCTCCGAACCTGCCAGGTTTTAAAATGGCCTTACTAGGTTTTATAATCAAGGCAAAATATACGAAAGCATAGAATGGATGGATAGGAGTTTGCAGTGCAAAAGTATCCCATAATAGGTTTTGAAATGGGGCAGCCATACTTTTTTTTAGGCTGATCTAGTTTACGTTATGCGCTCTCTTGTAATATAAAATAAATAAACAAGAATTATTATATTTATTTTATTTATTACAAAATACTATAATATATAATCTCGTTTACAATTTACATCGAATACTAACCTTCAATTTATATTATATATTATAGTATTTTATAAAAAAGTGGCACGTGTTGTTATATATTCAAAGACCGAGTATTCTCGTTTTTGTTATACAACGCCAGCAACGTGTCAATATCAAAAGTATTATGTGACGACTTGGTTCTATGTTTGTGGTTAAATGTTTATTATCGTTTTACTTAGGCGACTGTAATAAAATACAAACGCAGTCCGATCTATGTAAATAGTAAAGTAAATAGCAATGTAAAAGTTTGATCTTGACAAACAGAAAAAAAATATTCCTTTTTTTTGGTCTAAGATATAGACTACGACAAAAAAATGAAGTTAAATGAAAGATTGAAAATAATTGTTAATTAATGAAAAAAATCGGAAACAATTTTGTTTGTTTGTCGTAGGTTAAGACAAAATAGTTTAGGAACTAAATCAATTTGAGAAAATGTAAATGATTAGCAACAAGTCTGACTTTTTTTAAACCTTTTGTTAAAAACGCAAAAGTCAGTTTCATCCATGTTTATTTTATAGCTTAATTCACTTACTAGCCTTTTTGACTGCCTAATAACAAATATATCGAGGCTATTTTTTGTTCACACACACACACACACACATACACTCACACGCACAAGCACATATATTACTAGTTATCCGATGTCAGTTTCATCCATGTTAATTTTATAGCTTAATTCACTTACCAGCCTTTTTGACTGCCTAATATTATATCGAGGATCTTTTTTCTGTGTATAGACACACACGCACGCACGTGCGCGCGCACACAAAGATGAAATTTGAAATTAAATTATATATTACTTCCCGAAGTTTCTTCCGGGTGAAGTGAAAGAAGTAAATAAAAACAAAAAAAATAACCGCGACGTTTCAAATGATATCTGCACGATCGCCTTGGTCCGTTTAACCTTTCCGTGGCATACAGCTAAAAATAATACGATAAATTGTAAGCATGGTACGATTTGCAGTAAAAATCTTATGATTGGATTGAATTTTAAAATATAGAGGAAAATATATCTATATATTATATATAAAGCGGAAGAGTCTGTTTGTTTGCTTGAACGTGTTAATCTCAGGAACTACTATTCTGATTTTAAAAATTCTTTCAGTATTAGATGTTATATATATTTATCGAGGAAGGCTATAGGCTATATATCATTACGCTAATATTTTTATCTTAATTTTACGCCGCAGGTTTCGAGTAGCAATTAGTCTTATATAAAACTCCTCAATAACTCATATCAATAGAAGGGCATACTGTGAAAGAGATCTTAATAATCTTAATTTACAAGTAATTAAGCTCCAGACATCGGTGAGCTATTTTGATACTCATTTCTTAAGGCCGATTTCCAACAGACGAGCGAATACTCATTCTAACCCTGTTGGGGATCGGTGCCGTAACAGGGTTTTTGGAGGCTCTGGCGGGTTATGTGTGACACTCGACATTACTTGCAGAAACCTAAAAACTAGATGTGGCATTCCAATCACAGGAATTCACGAGAATTATTGAAGTTATAATAACAATAGTTATGAAGAAACTGATAAATTTTCTCTCAATATGGACATATAGTCAGAAACTAATTCAAAATTATTCAGCACTGAATAATTTGTAAGTAGTTTAATAGACAAATAAAAATGGCGAAAAGCGTGTCAAGACACGCTTGTAAAGAAAGATTTCGTATCTGATACGCTATAAACGTATTTGTTAAATAACTTCAAAAGTTGTTGTTCGATTTCGTTCAGAATAATTTCTCTAATGAGTTCTTAGCATGTTCTATCGACATGGGAAATTTTAAGTTTCTACGTCTAATAGTTTGGAAATGCTAGGGAGGGACCACCTTACGGGCAGACAGACGGACGAAGGAGGAGCGTATATCCGAATATCCGTAAATGGACAATCTTCGTGTGTTCTTTTTTCGAATGTAATGTCACTGTTCCCGCGCATATTTGAGAAAATGTTTTTTTTTTACCAAAGCGATCTTATCTCATGTTCTGTTCAAAGATAATTCGCCAACTCCTAATCTATGCAAAGTCAAATACCTTTGTGAATGTGTGTATTTAAGACACACGTATGAAAATATTTGATAATTGCGCTATGCATTTTAATCGTACTAGATACGGTAAAGAAACCGCCTTGTTAACACACTCTCTAATAGTGTTTGAACACTTTATCGGTGAACAAATTCGAAAAGCACACAACGTGTGAAACACGACTCGGTGTGTGCTTAATAAAAATGATAATGTTTAGAATTTGAGTGACATCTTTTCACATATGGTACACAGTTGCCAGCTTCGGTATTTAATGAATGAAATGAAACTTTTATAGATAGTGTTGTACTGAAAGAAACATGTTTTTTAATGTATAATTAAGTTTCATAGTACACTAGCTGCGCCCGCGACTTCATCCGTGTAAAATTAGATAAAAAATAATAATAATTCAATTTTAGCGCGATGGTATATGGCCTATAATCTTTCTCGTTAAATGAGCTATCTAACACTGAAAGATTTTTTCAAATTGGACCAGCAGTTTATAAGATTAACGCGTTCAAGCAAACAATCAAACAAACAAACTTCAACTTTATATATTAGTATAGATTATATTGAAGTAAAACTGATGATAAACAAAATTATACTTATATCTAAAATTTGAGTAAAAATTAAAAAGACAATACATAAATATTATAATTTATTCGTAACGTCGAAATTATTATTTTTTACTAACTGCATAGGGTTATATAGTATATATAGGATACGAGTTAAAACATTTATGTCTGTCCGCCTTTTGTAATGCTTGGCGTAAGAAATACAATGGAATGAATCATATTTTTTCCCAAAACCATCGGCCATTGTAGTTAACCAATGATTTTCTCATGCTTTATGACCAAGCTATCTATAAAGATAATTTTAAATAAACCTTCCCATTTTTTACGAAAACAACAATAGCGCGTACGCACGTATTTTAAAATTAACCATAATTCTATTTAGCTGAAGGTTTTTTAAATCACTTTGTATCTTTATTATGTACCACTAAATTAAATTAACCACTTACTGAAATGAAACAATTAATTAATTGTGATATTTTTATTTCAATGTAAAGTTTACCCTCTTATTTCTTAAATAAAAATATTATTTTTTAGTGACTACACAAAAAAAAATTGTTTAACTGTCTTTAATTTGGTAAAACTTTAAAAATGATTTAAGCTGAACTTTAAAATATGCTGCCATCTATCGGTTTATTTACAGCTCATGCCAGTATTGGGTGCATGTAATTTAACACCGGGATACTGATGCCTACACCTGCCCGTACTCCCTCCGCGCACGAGCTCGTAAAAATTGGGACAAACTTTGAAAAACTTAAGAGAATGGGGATATGAAAAAATATTTAACACGTTTAATATTTATTGTAAAATCTTATACGTGTATTCCTCTAAATCAAATTTATAGAAAAAAATACATATTTATTAATTAAAAAGAAAACCTAAGGAGGTTTTCTTTTTAATTAAAAAAGTACCACCGCACTAATAAGCAAAAAATAATAAGTTAGACACTTACATACAATGTGCTAGACTAAAGTAACTATGGATATGTCGAAAAAGATACCGACCTTAGTAAAACCAGCTGCCGCCTTCAATGTTGCCAAACCAACAAGAAAAGAACATGCTCATCATACAAATACCGACAACGCGTCTTTATGACTTTAGAAAATATTGAACGATTTATTGTTCTCTTTTATAATAGCTACGATTTTGAATCTTCACATTGTTAATACGAGATAACTAAACGTCGCACTTTTTCATAAATTCTTCTAAGCTGTTATTTGACATCTTATAAGCTCATTGCAAGTGTAACGTAATAAATATGTGTGAAAAATTGACACATAACACAATGAGCAATTAGGTATATATATAATAATAGAGCAATATATATAATAGAGCAATAGGTATGACGACATTAATCAGAAATCAATTAAATTGTGTATTTATCTGATGAAATAAGATACATAAAACTTAACAAAAAAAAACAACAAAATACAACAATCCGCCGTGACAGCTAAAACACCCCGATAACATATGACGTTACATGTTAGTGCGTTCCATTAAGCGATCGCATCGTTTTAAAGTGCTCGATCAGAAATTAGACATTAGACGACTGCGGTCGTTACGTTCGCCGCGAAAACGTCGAGATGACGCTTAGTGGAACGCCCTGTTACCATAAATGACGCCAGGACACCTTCGAATTTTTGAAGCGAATCCAAATCCTTAAATTTATTATGTTTTTCTTTTGCTATAAAAGGCGTTAATTTCTGCAAAAATATTAATTGTGTTGACAATAGTATATACTTGAGAGCATTGTTACCCTATTCTTTAAAATTTGTCGTCATGCGTATTAAATGCATGTAACTAACGAACATTTATAATTACCTGTCCAAGTGACTCCAGCACGCGTCATCTGCACTCTCGTATCGCGGCTCTGTCAGCGACAGTTCCGTCACTGCAGCTTAAAGCGCTCAATGGCTTTAAGCACAGCGCAAGCTTTTATTGTTCATTAACACTTTTCAATATTGTACCTGGAATTAAAATTATGATACTATTACTTAATATTATAAATATTTCAGGAAACCCCTGATTAAATATAATTTGTAAAGAATAGATTCAATTATAATTTCTCTCAACTGCGATGCCACGACCGGACATATGTCATAAACACATACGTTGATACGTCGAACTTATCATACAGCTAGTGTCGGGGTTAAAAAGGTTTAGAGAAAGATTTTAAATCAACGCGTAAATAATTTGAATGTCCTTAGAAACATGACCTGATTATCTAAATCAAAAATCCACAACCGCGCTACTTACTAAATATTTCCTGATTCAATGTACATACATATGTCTTAGTGGAACCAGCGCCCATGTTATTTAAAATATACAAATTATGGAAATAAATAGTACACTTATGTCACAGAAATGACAAAGTGTCGGTGAGACTTCTAATTATAATTTCGTAAATTAAACAAAACCGTTCGGTTTATTACACAGATAAGTAGACGTTCGGACGTAGAGTGGATAAAAACCAGGGTATTATAATCAATCACGTCATCCCTGGAGGGCTGTTAATTCTCATACAGTTGCATGTATGTATGTATGCTACCCCTCACAGGGAGCGGAATTTATAGGTTCCATATCAAAACACACGATGCGTTTTGTTGCTGTATAACGTATGTATTTAAATATCTGACCGTTTCTATGAATGCCTATTAAAGTGAAGTTAGTAAGTAGGAATTATCATTTATTACTTGATACACCAGAAAATACTATAAGAAATCTATAGAAATATTTTATAAAATTCAGTGCCGCATTAAATTCGTTAGGTACTCGTATCTTACATATCGTTGCAAGTATAGGCGTCAAAGATTAGTTCTGGGAAGATCAGAAACATTAAAGCTGCCTCAATTTTTTGCAGTACTTTTAAAAAGCGTAAAATTTTGTACAGCTGACTGGTTACGTTGAGACCGTTTGGCCCGTAGACCATTATAACCCTACCGTGTAGACGGTGGGGTATCACGCGGGGCGGCAGTAGTAAAATAAACCAGCTTTGATCAATTAGTATGTCTCTCGAGGATTGTAAATCCTCATTTAGTAGCGTTGTTTGTTTGTTTGTTTGCGCGACTACCCGGCTAAATGAGGAGGCCCGGATTTATAGTTTTCCAGTTCGTTACCTCATTTGTTCGGGTAGCGTTATTGCACATTTAAAATTTATTCGTGCTGTAAGCGATTTTAGCCTACTGGCAAAATAAAATATTTGGTGTGTTGTCTTCAAATTTGAGATTTATTTTGACGATTTTATTCGGACACGCATTTAATTGAGAGCCTTTACTCAAGCGGTTTTGTTCAAATATAATTTTGATAGACATATAGATTTTTTTATTTTTATATTTCCACTTCAGCGAAATAATACTTCACTAATTAAGCAACATCCCCTAATACTTTATTATTGATATTAGGAATACCTACTCTAGACTTAACTAGGTCCGACATTAATCCGACGGGGGCG
>JANCMC010024009.1:3219353-3235127 GCA_024363005.1 Charaxes varanes | reverse complement strand
CCCCTAATACTTTATTATTGATATTAGGAATACCTACTCTAGACTTAACTAGGTCCGACATTAATCCGACGGGGGCGTTAATTGACCTCTGATTGTACTATAAAGCACATGCATATAGAAAATAATCGTTTATCATTAAAACGTAACTCAAAAATCTCATATTAATGTTACATCGGTGCGGCCATTCCGGCCACTGAGCCTAAATGTGTATTTATGGTCCCCGCTAGATTGGGCTGTCTATACGCGGTTTATAGCAGAGAGCTTTTACGGTTTTGGGGGACGCTTATGGAAAATTTATGTAAAGCTGTAACGTTTTATAGTACTCTAAAAATGGTTACCTAATTGAGGGCTCTTCTGACTACTTCTACTATATTCTATACTACAAAACGGTTCTACATAGGATGGTGCTAGATGTAATTGAATTCCAGTAGGGAAGGCTCTTCGCACACTCGATAAAAAGAGGTAAGTATACATTTGAAGTCCACGCATGATATAATTATTTTCTTAATTGAAGTGAATTTTAGCAAATTCTCATGCCTCTTTCCCAACCTATCGTGTATTGCCACCCAGTAATATAGCCATGCCATCCATGCCTATAGCCACAGCACAAGCCGACATAATCTCGAAGGGCTATAAATCCATATTTCGTTTGTTTACCGGCAGGGTAACGACGGTCGGTGGAGGTCGGCACTAAATTGTATTAAAGGTAACATTAGGGGAAAATGTGGGGATTTTTCAAGCGCGGGCACAATGGTTTTAGGCTCGTGTTTACGCTGTCTTTCTAACTTTGGTTGATACTAATTTAGCGCGCTTAACTTTACTTAAAGTGGAATTTACTCTCTATTAAGTTATAATTTTGTAGGTGTATGAACTTCGGCTTTAGCTGTTTTTTAATTATGATTTTCCCCCGAAAAGATTTAAAATTTGATTTTGAAATAGATAGACAATTGTCAAAGTACCGTTGGCAACACTTCAATATAAATGTAGGAAGTTGACAAATGCATGCTGATTGGTCCTTTTGCTGACTGAAGCGGTAAGTAAGAATTCGGAATAAGATGGCCAAAAGCGTGTCAAGACACATCTATATAGAAGGGTTCCGTATTTAATACGCTATAAACGTATTTGTTAAATAATTTTAAAAGTTGTTTTCCGATTTCGTTCAGAATAATTTTCCTAGTGAGTTTTTAGCATGTTCTATCAACATGGAAAATTTCTAGCGTTTATGTCTAATAGTTTGGAAGGGTCGGCATTTGAGTTGATCGCTAGACTTAGCAGTTCATACTGCGGCCGGGTGATAGATGGATGATCCATTCTGTACAGAACCTTCTATATTACGTAATACATAGAAATACAATATTATACAATTTTGTGAAGAATCTGTGCTACATTTTAGAAAAATTAAAAAACTGCCTATGAAATCTTTAATTATTTTATCTATTATGCCCGATAGCTAATGAATTAAAAAGTTTCTTAGTTATACCATATACAAAATATGCAAAAATTTAATTTTTTAAATCTTATTTAATTGTAGATATAATGTTTTTGCTTTTAAAGTATCTATTTCATTACTCTAATAATAAAATTACTTTAATAATAACGACATACTTATTCGGCCTACCTTAAAGGTACTTAAATTATGTTTAGGAAAAACTAATAGTAAAAAGGCATTTCTTGCCTAGAAAAGTAAAGCCAAAACGTACATACATTCGTTTAACGTGAAATATTTATATTTATTATCTTATAACATTATGTTTATGTTAATTAACAAGAATGTCACATTTAATATATCGTTTATAGTCACAACTTTTATATTTTACTAGCTGTGCCCGCGATTTCGTCGGTTTAAAATTAATTAAAAAAATATATTCAATTCTAACGTGTTGATTCTAGCCTTTAGCCTTCCTCGATAAATTAGCAATTTAACACTGAAATAATTTTTCAAATCGGACCAGAAGTTCCTGAGATTAGCAAACAAACAAACTCTTCAGCTTTACATATCAGTATAGATTGCATGTCATTTTAGATAATACATTTCTTTTTAATTTTATTTCTTAAAAAATAACATTAATAATACACAAAAATTACTTTTTCGATAGATAGATAGATAAAACATCTTTTGATTTCATGTGATTTAAGCCAACCATGAAAATTTGCCAAAACATAATTAAAAACCAAATCAACAACACATAAACCCTATTTAAACATGTCAATTCGCAAAAAAATATTTAACAGCTAGCAGATTTAATTTAAGACTGAGGTTAAATTGCTTGGAAGTCCAGAATGAACTTGCGTTGTTCAATGTCTTGTTCAAGTATTATATATAATGGGAATTCAATAAATTTTAATATGCTATAGCTAAAGTATACTTTAAGTATTTGTTTCTTATCTACGAAGTATATAACTATGAAAAAGGAAAACGAAATAGCGTCTTTGCGGAGTTAGTATAATCGTGACAAAGGCATACATTCAGTATAACTTTATCACGATTATCTTAAATGCACAATTTATTAATGTGTCTATAAAGGTATTAAAGATCTTATCTTAACTTTGAAGTAGTATGTTCATCTAATATATATTGCAAGTCAATAGTGAGTGTTAAACTCCAAAGAATTTGTAGATTTTACATAAACCTTGACTTTTCCTTCTAGACTTATTCGAAGCGATTTTAATAGAATATTGCGCATCCATCTTTACGAAAAAAAACTAATTACGTTGGAGCCAATATTCAATCAATAAAATAATGTTTATACTAGAAACTGGAGTCTGATTCAAATAGTAATTCTAGAGCAGATTTCACGGAAGCAGAGAGCACGTGTATTTTTTTTGTAGATTGGCAATCGATTCTATCTATGTCTATGCTGCTTTTGTTATGGGCAAAGCAAATTGTTTGGGCTGCAATGTGCCAAACTAACCATGTGTGCACGCCTGATGTTTGTAAAAAATATGGGGTCCTCATTGGAAGTCTATTGTGTTTCGAGGGATACGCGTTTGGGACGCGTCGCAAAGTATCTCATTTTATAGATACAACCAAGCTGTATAATATACTATCTATTACTCATGATTTCGTCTGCATTGAATTCTATCATTTCGAGGCTATCTTTTATACATATTTTTTAATGCTTTACATACACTAATTTTATTTGGGCCTGTTCCTTCTCAATTTCATACTTTTTATTTAGTCAATAATATTGTAAGCTAAGCCAATATGTGTTGTAGTAATACAAATCTTACGAACGATTTAAAAAAGATCTTACGAACGACTTCAACAATTTTACAAACATACAAATACAATATACGTCTTTGAGAATTTTAAAAAATCAGTGTATAAAATTTTTTTAAGAGAAGTGAAATAGTACCTAAAACAAAAGTTTTATCTGTCCAATTTCTCTTTGCCCTGGATAATCATCGAAACAACTAATCTAACCTTGATAGAGTTTTAAGGATTTGCAAACAAAAGCATCAACGACAAAAACAAAGTTGGCAATACGACATCAACAATTGCCTCTTATCAATTTTATGAAACTTAGGAAAAGCTATAAAAGATACTAAGTCTTCTGATGTAAAGATAAAAGATCTAAGTAGAAAAATAATAATATAACATATACTAGCTGTTACTCGCGACTTTGTTCGCGTAAAATTAGGTGACAATTTTTAGCGTGATGATATATAGCCAATCGCCTTCCTTGATAAATAGACTATCTAATACTGAAAGGATTTTTCAAATTGGATCAGTAGTTCCTGAGATTAGCGCGTGCAAGTAAACAAACAGATAAACTCTTCAAGTTTATATATTAGTATAAGATATAAGATGTAAGCTAGTCTAAGACTAGTAAGGAATAAATTTGTACGTTAATTAATTTCGCTTTATAATTCTTGTGTTAATTTTTATAAGCTATTAAAAATTAATCTTCTTATTTCTTCGTTTCCGTCTGTTTCGCCAACTTGAAATAAAGTTTCTAGTTAAACACTTGTAAGTTATACTATTATAAATAAATAAATATATACAGGACTATATGACACACGGACGTTTGTTCCTAAGGTAGGCAACTTAATGGGTACGTATTTACTATTTTCAGGTATTCAGGTTAATTTTCTACGTCTTACGAATTTCATATTTCTACCGTTGAGCATGTGGGACAAAAAATAGGAACGAAATTCCTTATTACATAAATATTAATTTCGAGGACTAATCGAGGTAAAAGGAAAATAATTATTTGAGTATAAATTTTTAATTACGCTTTTTTATCGACTAAACTTAAAAAACTACTTAATAAAATTTTCTACACATTTTTATTTTGTTCACAATGATTCATAAAAATATATAATAATAATAGCAAAAGGAAATAACAAAAAAATAACTTTGACTTTACAGACGTTTTATTTTCGTCACGGATGGTTATTCATTTTTGTTACGGACATTTTATTGCCGGCTTCGGCCCTCCGCATCTTCCTATAACGAACTTTTTTCCAAAAACTGCCAATTGATTTAATAAGGACGTTTAATAGAAAATATGGACGGTATTGTCTATAGTTTTCTTTTCGTGGTAAAAAATATTCTTATACCAAGACCCTTGAAATAAAAAAAAATAAAAACGTACTCACTATGTCTTGAAAATGATAGAACATTTTAAAATATCTATTACTAAGTCTTACTGATAAATGTGTGCAGTAAACTTTAAAATTGTTTGCTGTAAGAAATTAGAAAGTGCATATTTATAATATCTTGAATTCTAGCAAAGAAATTTCAATTTCTCGTATGTATTATTTCTATTACTAGGTATTACTTGTAATACATATAAAATTTTCTTTATTATTAAAATGGAACAAATAAAAAACTAATATATATACATATATCCCTAAGTCTTGTATCGATAGCAATAATTGACGGTTTCTAGTATCTAAAAATGTTTGTTGTAAATTTTATGTGAGTATCGTTTTGTTTTTTTTTTTATTTTAAGTGTCTTTGTCATCCGTACAGCGCCATCTAGTTTGCTTTGGTGTAACCTTTTCCACTCGACATCATTGCCATCTCGTTATGTAGCGACAGCTACAGACACTTCGTACAGCCCGAGATTGATTATAATTTTAAAATCAATCTCCGTCATTCCATTCAACCATTTTCTCTACTTTTTGAGACAGTGCACGTTCTAAGAGTACGCTCGAATTAGTGTCGCTATCCGTATCACACTGAGTTCTGCACACATCATTGCATTTTTCATCAATAATGTGGACAGCACCTGCATTGGTCGCTGAAGTACAGGAGAGTCTCGACCTTTTCGTAACTCGTGTTATGGCACTGTCATGGTTAATCACACTCCTTTTCATTTTAGTTTTCGTAGTGACTACTTTTCACTTCTGAAATTTTAAGAAATGAAACTTAAAATATCAAGCAGCAAGTTTTATTCGAGATTTTTAATACAGTGCAAAATAATCTTCCGGATATTTGAGTCACCTACCGTAATGTCGTTATGGTCAAGTAATTGTTGTCGTAGACGAATACGATTATCAATGAAACCCTTTAACGGCTCAACTGTACAAAGTTGTACTTCAATTTGAGAATTGTTTTTCTTTCACTTATAGATCTCACAAATTAATTTTGCGGAGTTTTGAACAGCAATTTTCGGTTTTATATAAATTACTATAAATGTAAATAAAAGTAAACAATTCATCAATATTTACATATCAAAGTAAACGTTAAATCGATTTTAATGAGTGACGGAAATTAAATAAAGGAGATTGGTTAACTGGTTAATAGCGGCCAAAACAACGTTTGTGGAGTCCGAAAATTAATAACATAAATTAAAAAATATTATGTTTTATACAGATTTGTATGACGGTTGCAAATAAATTTTATAAGTTACCTTAGTGTATTTGACTGTCTAGTGATGGTGTTGTTGTCGCGTTTCGTTCGGTTTGTGAGACTTCCCGGTGGCCTAAATTCGTCATTAAGGGTCGGCAGCGCATCTGCTGGCCTTCTAGTCGTACAGATGTCCATGGACGCCGGTAGGCACTTCGGTGACTGCTGCCTGCTCGTCTGCCCCCTTATAACATAAAAAAAAAAAAAACTAATTTGTTCGTACACTTTACTCACTGATTGTGAGATATGATGTAGAAACGCGAAGGGGAGAGTCGTGTCAATTTTCGGCAGCAGACTCTTAGCGTTTAATGCGGGCGCTTAAAAGTTTTTCATTTAGGGTATCGTTGGGAACAAATATTTAGGGAAAGCCCCATTATAGACTTGTGTTTTAAGCTACTCTAAGTAAGATAAGACCAGATCTACTCATAGATTTAAGCAGTAGCTCAGTGAATTTAGAGATTCGGGTTTGCATAAAGTCGCATATAGCTCGAAATCGATTGGCGGATCGGATTGACTTTTGTCCAAATCGATTTGGGACGTAGAAAAAAGTTACTTGAGGTCAACGGTCACAAAAGTCTGTTTTAGCGATTTTCAGCTAACCTGTATGTTTCCCCAAAATGTTATCCAGGTAAAAATTGTAGATCACAATACAAATTTATCTACAAAAAAATGTATCAATACATAAGGATTTAAACAGTTTTAATCTTCAAAATCTACTCGTAAATAAAATTGAAGGGTCGGAACGTAACAACCATTTTTTTAAAAATTGCATATCACTATATTTATATACTCTACTTATAATAAAAACTCCAGTTAAAACATTTGTGTCTGTCTGTATGTCCGTTTTCTATCTGTTTGTTTTGATTCGGGTTACCTCCGAAACGGTGATACTATATTGATGAAATTTTCACAAGCAGTAGCTTATGTTACAAGGAATAATAACTACACCCAACTATTACCAATAGCAACAGCTACTTAACCTAGTGATCGACTCAAATGCCGACCACTGATTAGGCCGCGACCTCCTCATAGCAACCTAATGGATAAAGCTTCATATTTCTTTATCATATAAATAAATATATAAGGACTATATGACGCACGGACGTCTATTCCTAAGTGAATATCCTTAATACCTGTGAACCCAAAACGCCGTATTCATTTAAATATTCTAGTATCCAAGCTAATAAGGTTTAAGTAGGTTTGGGCGTAAAACAGCCCCAGCCCCAGCAAGATTTGGCTAAAATCTAGCACTTTTCAAATTATCCTAGGAATTCCTATTGGGCTATCGACTCTTCAACAACGCAAAATTTAGGCTCTAACTGTAATGAAATACAATTCAACATTCAAAATGGATGACACAGGTCATCAATCAACACTCAATTAAACTTCGTTTCGTGTACACGCATGCACATCGATTGGGAATTTTATTTTGAAGCACTGGTCGAATGGTCGATAGAATCAGGTGTTAATTGCATAATGGCATAACTGATGTTTGATCAATTATTGATAGAGTCAGGTGTCGCTTTGTGGATACCAATTACAAGCAGAAACGTAAATTATTTTGCATAAAATGAAGGTAAAGAAAGAAGCTGCGCTATTTTAATTCGTATACCTCACAACAATAAACATACGCAGCGTGCAGAAGAAGATGCCCATCCACGGCAGCGTTTCGCATGCGGAAGTCGCTATCGCCCGTCACACGAAGGAGTGCCTCTACTACCGATGACGCGGACGACGCAATTGGTTGCTTCGTGAAGAAAGCGATTGCTACGCGCGAACACGCTGTAGTGAAATACAACCATAGAGCGGCCATCTACCATCGTGACGCCCATTTCATTACGGTAATGACTGCCCTGAAGAAGCTCGAAAAATAAATTAGAAGCCTGTAGAAGAATAATGAAATCGAAGATGACACTATAGTAAAATGAAGAAGAGAAGAAAATAACAATTACACGGGCTGCGCCGAGTCTAGTACCTGGGTTCACTTAAATTGCAACGGGTTTGGTCGTCGGGCGAGTTAAGATCACCGACTGCCGATTGACGTCCTCCCTGGAAGCTCTACAAGTTCCCTTAGTAACATTAATCGGGACCAACGGTTTTGCGTGCCTTCCGAAACACGGAGGAGGTCGGATATTTGAAAACCAGTGTTTGAATGGGTCACCCATTAATCACGCGGCCGCGATAAGAACTGTTTAACCTAACGATCGACTCAAATGCTGGACACGGATGATTAAACTACGACCTTTTGAATATTTTGTTTGATAATGAATCATCAAAACTATAGAGCATTTATTTCTTCAATTTTCACACCATGGCCTACAAGCCCGTGCCATTCGTAAGTTCTTACTTCTTTTTCTTCTTATTTCTTGTTTTTTTCTTATTCTTTCTTCTTCTAATTCGAGCTTGCTCACCTTAATTTAAAGTTTCCCTACAAAACTTATGACAGAATATTAGTTCCAAGTTTGTCTTTTGCACGGAGACTGTACTCTTACAAGTTATACTCGCCGAACATCGTCACTATACCAGACCAGGTTAAATATTTAATCAGTCACTTAGTGCAAGCTCGGAATATACTTAGATGGTGTTAAATAACAACGTTTCAACCCCTAAAACTTAACTTTGGGAAATGGGGATGGAATATTTCATAAGTTGACGTTAGGAACTCAATATTATTTTGCTAAATAATTTTTCTCTAATTTTAAATGTTTGATAAATACAAACAGGGTCATCCTAAAGTCAATATTTAAATTAAGGGTATAAATAAATACTTCTAAATACATAGAAATATACGACACACGGGCGTCTGTGCCTAATGATTGTGTTATAGGTAACAGACACTTGTTATGCCGGTACCAGACATAGCTTCACTTGAATGATCATTTCAATGTTCATGTAGCGTGGTTGGAGACTTTGTGTAGCTGCACAAAATTTTGTAGAACTTTGTAGTCTTCAAGGACAAAAATGTACAAACACTTTGAGCTATTCTGGTTCCGGCATTACACACAATTTTTTCGTAGCAATATACAAATACATATAGATAATACACCCAGACTCCAGACTCAAAGCACAACCCCTCTAACGTGAACTGCGCCAACGGGTCAGTCAAAGGATGACCGTGATTCGAGCTAGACGTACAAAGTGTTATAAGTGAAGTGAAGGATGTCGCCAAGGAGGGGAGGCAGGGAGGGGCAGCTGCCCACTCAACTAGAAGTTAAAGAAATATACCCAAATCGAAAGATATAAAAGTCCTGCGTCCACTCACATAAATCTATAGACCGATAAAGCAAATCTCGCTGGCAGAAAATGGAATTAATGTACTTGTTCTATTCTATTTCCATCATTTCGTTCCTTGTGTAGCCTCTAACCTGTATTTAAAATCTCAACGCTCAAGTTTGAGCTCCCCCCCCCCCGCCCTCTGGTTCATTGGCTGGCGACGCTCTTGCGTGAAGTTTATTATGTAACAAGGAGAAAACGAGCAGGCGGCATTCACTCGAGTGACTACCGACACCCATTGACAACTGGAACACCAGAGGGCACATAGATGCTTTGCCGGCCTTTGACAAATGACTATGCTCTGTTCTTGAACGTCCTTGAGTCGTATCAGTTCGAAAATACCGAAGCTAGTAACTAATTCCAATTCCAGTTGTAAAAGATTCTTTTATTTAAAATAATAACTATATTTTCTCTTCCTATTTATATAAAATTTTAATATAAGTTTTTAATAACATCAATATCTCCTAATTTAAGCATTTTTATTACATATAAGTTACTGTTTAATAAACTCAACAAAATGATGCTAGGATTACATATATGTCATTATTTTTACTGAATCACTAAAGACATGACCAGGTAATATATGAGTTTGCCTAATAGAAAAAATCTGAGTATAAAATATAAATCATTGTATTCGATTTTCTTTACTAAAGATGTGTCCTCTTAATTCTTTATTCGATGACGAGTTTTAAAACTCACGGTAAGTTAGTATTTTATTCAGTCTGTGACTTTCTTATGCTGATTAAAACATACTGCCCAGATATTGTAAGATTTCTTTGACCACTTTTAATATAGGCTCTTTTGAGATTTGATATATTGATGTTTGTTTTTATATATTTTATATCCTCAGTAAATTATGGGTAGAAAGATTCATTAAACTTGTAAATCCTGTTGAGCTATTATTGGCGTTATAGCTAACGCGAGCTTTATAACACTTAGCTGGATATGGAATTGAAATATTAGATTAATAAATATTGTTTGAGTAATTATTACCTTTTCTACAAGTATGGGATCAAAAGTTAGAAGTAGTTGGACAACGTGCGCCAAACAGGCGGGTTCCGATAATAACCGCTTTACTCTCGGCAAGGGCCTTATTACTGCATCTTCTTCATCCCTTAAACCAAATTATTTTTGCTATTATTTTCAGTGATTCAAAAATTATGTACTATACTAGACTAAGTTACGTTATAGCACTTTTAACAGGCATTACCATTTACAACCTTATTTAAGTACTGTTGTTAATGCAGCTCTAATTGCTAATAAAAAATAAAATAAATTCTTATAAGTATGATATAAGTAAAAAGACTTAAAAGAATTTATTTTATCTTTTATTTTACTTGAATAAGACTTGAAATGGTAATGCTGATTCAAAGTACTCACAGACAATTAATAAATTAATTTCAGAGACCACAGTACAGTGATTACAAGTCTTTAGGATGAGGAATTGGATCGCATTAATATGGGATCACATGGGAAGCACCAGGTTTCAAATAAAAAAAGACTCATTAAAATCTGTACACCCAGTCGAAAGATTAAAAGTATACAGCTGAATTGTGAATTATAGAATTCCATTTTTGAAGTTCGTTGACAATATAATTATAATACCAATTAGCTGCCAACGATCAAAAATTTGAAGCATTTAGAATGGAAATAACTCTGCTAATGATGGAAACATTAAAGACATACAGCTGTGCATATTGTTTTCTCGGCCATTTATATAATTCTCGACTACGTCTTCCTAGTGTTTTAAGTTCACTTTGCCTACCTTGGTCTTATCTAGAGTCAAAAGTAAAATTATAATACGGTCCGGCGTGCCGCCTGCTTCTTTGAAAATTAATTGATTTCACTGTTTTACATTCTCATAGAAATTGCCATATTAACCTACAAGTTGTACACCATTGAGACTATTTCGTCACCATTGCTGACTAGTTGTCACGAATGGCTTCTTCCACTCGAAAACTTTAGCTGAACCAGGAGGCCTAGCACGAACATTCTCGATAGTATTTACTTTTACGTTGAAACGAAACGTAAAATAAAGGTGCGTGCTTCCATTTTACACGACTTCATGACCGAAACGTGCGAGTTCTGCTTTCATTAGTGCTAGCAATTTTTAGCAACTAAGTTCTGTAAAAAGGTAGCATTAATGTTTCATATGACGTTAGTTTCGAACGTAAAAAAATAGTAAAACTATCGAGAATGTTCGTGCGAGGCCTTCTTTTCGCGAGGTTCGACAGAATGAAAAAAATATTAAGGAAACTAGTATTGAAATTGGTTTAGTTGACTTTGTTGTGTCATGAAATATAGGTGTACTTGAATATATCCAAAAATCTATCTCAGATTATAAAATACAATGAGTCTTTAAATAAAGACTAGAGTTAAAACTTGAGCTTCATTTTCGAAACAAAATATTGACACGCCTATAAAATGTAACGTTTTCGTATACAAATCGTAAAAATGCAGAGTAATTAGACAATCTCTCTGCAAAGTTAAGTATTCAGTCCAGAGGTCGTCAACCTTTTGACTTGGACAAGACAAAAATTACAATTTATAAGACTTAAAAGTATTCAAAGAGCCACAAAAATTATGCTTGTCGTGTTTGAAACTTTATTATTATAAATAATAATGAACTTTCAAGGAGCAACTTTATTATAATGAACAATAATAAAGTTTCGAACATGGCGCTAAATTTTCATTACTTACTTATCTTCTTACTTAACTTGAGTGGATTAGATAATGTTGCCTTTCCTCGTTAATTGAATCAGAATTTTTTTTTGATTGTTTTTTTTTTAAATATTAATACAATAAATAAAAAAAAACAAAAATATGCATTTTTGAAAAAAGTGCTCAAACTGCATAATTACGATCATTTTTAATTAGCAGCCCCAGAATAAAATTGCATGCAGCTTCATAAAATGATAAACTTTCATATAAAACTTTAACCCCTATTTTACCCTTTTCCAATTTCATTTTTGCCACAAAATGTAGCCTATAATCACACCTAATGTGCAATCTTATCTCTATACCAAAATTCATCACAATTGGTTCAGCAGGTTAGGTGTGAAAATGTAACAGACAGAGTTAGGCACTTTCAAATTTATAATATTAGTATAAAATTAATAGAAAACATATTTTAGTTCCTGTAAAGGTTTTTTTTTTAAAAATAAATGTTGCATAAAATAATTCAACATAAAAATAAAAAGTCATAATTTGTTAACACCCATAATTTTGTAAGTAAAATGAATAATTAAAACATTGAAATGATGCAGGACTATCTAGCACTGAATGAATTTTTCAAATTGGACTCGTCCAAATTGAAAAATTCTATTTCAACTACTCTTAGTTTCTGAGATTAGCGCGTTCAAGCAAACAAACAAATTCTTCAGCTTTATATATTAGTATAGATGAACAATTATTGTATATTTTAACAAGTTGAACAAATGCAGAAACTTAATAACATTAACGGCAAACCACATTGGTTTTTTTCTAAAAAACTTCTAACTTCTTTTTTAACTGAATAATTTAAAAAAAAATGCTTGTCCGAGTTCCGAAAGTTCCTGCATACTTTAGTTCGTTTTCAGAAGAAAGGGTTTTTTCTATGTATGTTGTTTATTGTATGTCATATAATTAAAGTTAAAGTGATGAATAAAATTATATTAGCGGACCCGGCAGACGATGTCCAGCCCGAACTTTGGGCTACTTACTATTTTACTTCTATTATTTCTAAAATCGTAAGGATTTAAAACAATATCAATTGCACGTAGGCAATTAAACAAATTGCAATCAAGTTAACAATCAGCACCCGAAACAGAAATTACTAAATTGCGAATTTTTCAAAAGATATATTTGTATAGTTTTTAAAACGTAGATTGTACAATTAAATTATTCCAGTTCATTTTTACTTTAGTCAAATATTAATGAAATGTCTTTTTGTCCACTTTTATAATATTTTGGTGTGTGTCTGTAATTATAAGAAATAAGCTTTTATATAGTAACGCAAAAGTGTCATGTAGTTTCATATTTTTTACATTGAGGTTTTGCGCCAGCGGTGGGAGTTTCGATAAGGGTGGTGGTACTATGATCTTACCAGAAGTTCTACCCAGTTCGGAATACGGATAAAGATTATTTGCTGCCCTAAATATCTTCGCCTGTGGGCCTTTTAAGCGCTAGCTAAAATCTTGTAAAATTAGGTAAAAAATAGATCCAATTTTAGCGCTGTGATATAAAGCCTATAGCCTTGATAAATGGGTTATCTAAAGTTGAAAGAATTTTTTAAAATGAGTTCAGTAGTTCCTGAGATTAGCGCGTTCAAGCAAACAAACTCTTTAGCTATATTAGTGTTAGTATTGTCTTCGACTGTATATTACGAATTAGCGTTCTTTTGACATATTGTTAAAATTTAACTATGGACAGATTTAATTTTGACATTAGCAATAAGACTTCTATTTCTTATTATTTTTGTATTCATTTTGTGACATTAACTTTATTTATTGTAAAAAGTCTTTTTTGTCAATTCAATTATATGGGTGTAATTTATCTGAAATAAATAAAATTACTATTAAATAAATAATAATAAATAAATATATACAATACTATATGACACACGGACGTCTGTTCCTAAGGTAGACAACTTAATTGTACACCACAAAAGAAATTAACAGATAAGAAAGTAACATACAGCAAGAAAAGAAGTACAAAAGGCGGTGTTATCGCCTTTGGTATTATATTGTTTAGTATTTGAAAAGGGAACGGGAACAGAAATGGGAAAAGGAACGGAAATAAAATTTTAGGATACTAGAAAGAAGTAAATAGTAAGTAACCTAACGTTCGAACAGGACAGCGTCTCCCGGGTCCGCTAGTATATTCATAGAATTCATAAAAAATATATAATAATATGGTCAAAATTAAAAACTACATACTAATTTTTACTTGCATTTTTACACCATATTTTTTAGGAGGTTCAAACGAAATTTTTTTTTAAATTAACCACAGACATCTGTTCATTAGGGAGACAACTTAATGCCCGTGTTATAGGTAACAGCCGCCTGTTATACACAAATATTATTTTTTTTAGAAATATATAAATACATACACTATTTACTACATTCTATTATCCTATAACATTATTCCCCGTTCCATTTTCGTTCCATTTCCTTTTCGCTTAGCCATACATATTCAATCGAACCTGTTTGGTTCCCTGTTTGATTCAAAGCTGTTAGAAGATTTGGGTGATTTATTTATTATTATTATTTTTTTAAATTTTAGCGCACTGGTAAAATACTATTATATTCCTACGAAGTTTTGGACAAAGTTACAGTAGTTAAAAAGATTTGCAAACTCACTCTTGTCGAAATCACATTTTATCTAGAAACTAAACCCATAGGTGTATTCTACGTGTTACAAAATTGTATTTTTATTTATTCGACACTTTAAAAAGGCAATTGAGAGCGAGTTATAATTAAATTGATTTAAATGGAGTCATGTAGTCCTACAACCATACGTTTAGGACATCATAGGACGCCATAATGGCGTCCTCAGCAACCAAGTGATTAACTAGGTACTAAGTTCGATTTATTATACTCCAGTTGATGTACAATTGATCCCAAACATTTCGGGGATAACGAGTATTGCATGTACAGGTTTAAAATCAGTAACTTTAAAATGAAAATCCCTTAAACGGTAGAACAGGACTAGGTATGTTATATTATATTTTTCTGATCGACAATTTTTTGGGGTAAAATTTAGCAAGGCACATGAACCGTCAACAAGCGTCTCCTGAAACGGATAGGAGTGGCCTGAAGTTTGCACAACCAACGTAACTGACCGATAACACGAGTTACACTAACTAAACCGTAACTAAGTAGTACATACTCATGATATCTACAGTAGAGCGAATAGTGAAACGACAACGACGATATTTATTTCAGTATTTTTGTAAACTTGTTTGGACCCGAAACAGATTATTTTGCCCCAATTTAGGCTCGTCTGTTATTAGTCAATTAACCAATCTCCCTCATGTCTTTCCCATTGAATGTGATACTGGCTGAATATTTTATGAAATAATAATTTTTCATGACACGTCAGTCAATAGGTTTAGTACAAACGTCATCGATACGTCAACGATAGAAAAGCACGTAGAGTATCTATAAAAACTTTTAATCGCATAGAAATGAGTTCCAATAATGAATAATAATGATCCAACAAAACATGAAAAATCATTTAAATTTTCGTTAATTCTTGGAACATCGTTGTCATTTTGTCGTCATTTTAATGACGAATTAAAACATCTATCTCTCTTACCAGCGGCTTTAAGTTTTAGCTATTAATTACATGTATTTTTAAAGAATTTTTATTCTACTTTAGTAATGCGTAACACTCTCATCCAACCAAGTAAACTTAAGCTATGATGGGTAGGGAAGAGAGTCCAGTGGTTTCAGAATTCAAGCAAGCAGCACCTCACAACCCTTGTACGTAACGCTAAAAAAATCCAGCTGTCTCTACAGGTAATTAAATGTTAAATTGAATCCCGCACCCTCAAACCAACGCAATAATCTTTCTTCTTTTTATGAGCGATCATATTCCTTGAACACATTCATAAATCATTTCCTTTTATTGTTCGGGTCCCTTCTGTTTTGTTCCATTATCTG